>OU343221.1:3436188-3448203 GCA_910596185.1 Chrysanthemum makinoi | reverse complement strand
CAATTGCTATTTTAAGGGTTAAACATGTACAAATCTGAATTTCAGGGAACATACTTGTAATTCGAGTGTAATCCAGGCTGATTTTGCCAATCTTCAATAAACCAAGGACTAGTTTTGTCATTTCTGAAACTCAAGGGTATTTTCTGTCAAATGCTCAAAGTTGAGGGACTGATTTTGCCAATTCTTTAATCTTGATCAAATCTTTCATAAATCTTCCTCTTAGCATGAAAATCTTCACAGATGCTCAATTGACATTCGGCTCACCTTTAGCACTCTTTGTCTCTCGTGCTCGGGTTTTTTGCGATTTGGCGTCTTTTGTGTATTTTGACATATCCGTACGCGCATGCATAAACTCAAGAAACCATTAAATATTAGCAATAATGCTCTTTCTTGGTTATTTTGGGTCTGATTTGGAAAAGAAAATATATGTGTTTTAGCACATATCACCTCTCAACAACAAACAACATCCTCTCAACAAGCCACCATTGTCTCTCCCATGCACATTTTCAAGCATAAGCCTGCGAAAACTCACCCGCACATGCTCCAACCCATTCACACTTTGTTGCTTTGTTTTATGATATGCACTCAACAAACCCTTCTATTAGTGTTGAAATAGGTGGTCTCGGCTGAGTTTTGTATTGATATAGACGAATGCTATGATGTGCAACCGATGCACTACTATATCGACAATGGGAGTCGTCATCCTCGGACCGTCTATCGGGAGTTCATGGAAGATTTTATAACCGATTCAATTCAAGTGGCGTTACTACGGTTTCATCCGCATCTTTATTCATAGAGGTAACCATCTTCCAATAAGTATTCTAATTAGAATGTTCAATGCTTATGTTAATGGTCTACACGATGGGTTTCATTTAAATGAAATCGGTCTCACCCCAAATGGTAAACATCGACCACGGTATTTGTTAAACCGTTGATAACGGGTTAGAGCTATTTTTTCATTTGGGGTAATAATGAAAAATAGTCCGGTATCGACAGTTTAAAAATACCGTCCGATTTGCCTAATAATGAAAAATAGTGCTCTCTATAGCCCGTATATCGACGGTTTAAGAAATCAGGGGCCGATGTTTACCATTTGGGCTGAGACAGATTTCATATAAATGAAACCCATTGTACACATCGTTAACGTAAGCATTGAACATTCTAAATAGAATACTTATTCGAAGATGGTTACTTCTATGAATAAAGAGGCGGATGAAATCGTAGTGACGCCGCTCAGATTGAATCGACTTATAAAATCATCCATGAACTCCGATAGACGGTCCGGGGTGACTCCTTGTCGATATAGTTGTGCATCGGTTACACATCATCGCATTCATCTATCGATACAAAACTTCGTCGTGAAGTCATTTTCTTGGGTTCTTCTTCAGACGGTAATTGTAATTACTTTTCATTTTTTGGTTGTTGAATTGGAAGAAGGATTTTGGAAATTGATTGAAGGTTTGTTTTTTTGGTTGTTGAATTGGAAGAAGGGTTTTTGGAAACTGATTTGAATTTGAAATGTTTTATTTGGGGAAATTGCCAAAAATCAATTTGCCCCTCACTACTTTAATAGCGAATAAGGTCCCTAGTGTTCACATTTTGTTGCAATTTATGTCATTTTCAGCGTCATCATTATAAAAATCCCCATTAGAATTTTCGTCTTTTCAGTTTTCCGTCTTTTTACACAAATAAGGTCCACTTATCTTTGGCATTGTCTTCTTGGACATATTGGTAAAAGCGCATGGAAAAGTTGCAACATGATGGGCTTTCGCAAAATATCAATGAGAAATTATTTGATAAATGCGAATCTTGCAAATCTGGGAATATGAAAAGGAAACCTTTTTCACAACAGCTAGAAAGGGCTTTAGATCTACTTGGTTTAATACATATTGATATGTGCGGACCACTTAGACATGTGTCTAGGAAAGGTGCTTGCTACTTCTTAACCTTCACGTATGATTTCAGTCGTTATAGTTATGTTTATTTACTTAAACATAAATATGAAGACTTTGAAACATTCAAGGTTTTCAAAATCAACTCGGAAAGAAGATTAAGGCTCTTCAATCCGATAGAGGTGGTGAATATCTAAGCCAAGAGTTTAAAGATCATTTAGCTTAGTGTGGTATTGTCCAGCAACTCACATCTCCTTATCTCACAACAAAATGGTGTATCTGAAAGGAGAAATTGTACATTTCTAGATATGGTGCGATCAATGTTTTATCTTACAGCTCTTCCCTTATCATGTGGGATTATGCCTTTGAAACTGCTATTACATTTTGAATATAGTTCCAACAAAGAAGGTTGATAAGACTTCATATGAAATATGGACTGGAAAAGCTCCCAAATTTTCTTACTTAAAGATTGTGGCGTTTGTTAAGCGTGACTCACTAGATAAACTCCAACAAAGATATGTTAAGTATATCTTCGTAGGATACCCAAAGGAAACGATGGGTTACTACTTTTACTTCCTACACGAAAATAAAGTCATTGTGGCTAGGTATGGAGATTTCCTTGAAAGGAGTCATCTCAAGAATTGGTGGGAGAGATTATGATCTGGAAGAGGAATATGAAGGTACACAACCTTAGAAAACACTTGTCAACTTCAAGTGGAACCTCAAAGTCTGGGTCCTCCACCTGAAGTTATTCCCATTCGTAGGTCTAAAAGTACTATACGTGCACCTGAACGTCTATGTCTTAACGTAGAAGTTAAAGAAAATATGTTAAGGGATCTTACGAACACGCTAACTATAAAGCGCCATGGATGATCCTGAAAAGGACAAATGGCAATTTGCAATGAATGGGAAAATGCAATCAATGAAAAAAAAGTCTGAATAGAGGTTGATCGCCTCCTAGCAAAAGTCGTTGGAAGTAAGTGGCTCTATAAGAAAAAGACTGACATGGATGGCGTTGTACACACTTATATGGCTCATCTGGTAGCTAAAGGCTTTACTCAAACCATGAGATTGACTCGAGGAGACCTTTTCTCCTGTAGCAGATATTAGAGCTATTAGGATTCTAATAGCCATAGCAGCATACTATGATTATGAGATTTGGCAAATGGATGTCAAAGCGCCTTTTTAAATGGTCACCTAGATGAAGCCATCTATATGGTGCAACCTGAAGGTTTTGTGAATCCACAATTTCACGTGTATGCAAGCTTCAAAGATCCATTTATGGATTGAAGTTGGCATCAAGGCAATGGAATAAGAGATTTGATGAAGAACTCAAAAAGTTTGGATTTACTCAGAATCTTGATGAGCCATGTGTATACCATAAAGCTAGTGGGAGTAATGTTACTTTCCTTATCTTATATGCCGATGACATATTAATCATGGGAACACATATACCAAGTTTAAATGAGGTAAAGTTATATCCTGGTAAATGTTTTTCTATGAAGGATTTAGGAGAAGCACCATACATCCTTGGAATCAAGATCTATAGAGATAGATCAAAGCGGTTGATTGGATTAAGCCAAAGTGCTTACAATAATATAAATATTAAAGAGATTCAAAATGCAAAATTCCAAGAAAGGATATTTGCCAATGCAAGTAGAATATAGGTTAAGTAGCAAACTATGTGCATCAATACGATGATGTGAAAAAGATGAGTAGAGTCCCATATGCTTCAGTTGCGGATCTATCATGTATGCGATGAGATGCACAAGGCGGATGTGGCATTTGCACAAATATCACTAGTCGATATCAACAGAACTAGGTGGACTCCACTATCTTTGTTAGGAACATTCTTAAGTATTTGAGGAATACAAAGAGATGTTTCTAGTGTATGGAAAATCCAGATGAGAACTTGATGTTACAGGTTTTAGATCGTCTGGAAATGTGATAAAGATGATATGAAGTCTCAGACGGGTTATGTCTTTGTCATTAATGGAGGAGTAGTATTGGAAGAGCAAGAAGTAAGTACAATTGTGATGTCTGCAATAGAAGGTACAGTACATAGTTTAGCTTGGAGATGGAAGCTGTTTGGATTAGGAAATTCATTTCGAGGCTAGGAGTTATGCCGTCAATTGATTTACCTATTAATATGTATTGTGACAATTCTGCCGCAATTACATTCGCCAATGGACCTGGAGTCATGAAGGGCGCCATACATTTTCCTCGACGATATCACTATGTTCGAGAACAAGTCAAAATAGGTGAAATCAATCTACTCAAAGTTCACACAGATGATAATCTAGCTGATCCCTTTACGAAGGCTTTACCTAAGGAAAAGCTCACTCAAAATGCCAATGGAATTGGACTTCGTTTAGCTAGTAGTTTCATGTAGATCTATGGTTATGTATTTGGATAAAGGATTTTATGAACAATTATTATTTTAAAATAAAATATTTTGTTATATTTAGTTTTTATAATATTGTATCCTATATTTGCATGTTCAATCTTTGAATAACTTAAGATCTATATCCGTATTAATGTAGTATTAGAAACAAAATGATAAGTATGATGATGATTCATCAAAGGGTGGGAAACCACACTCAAGGTCATTCTAGGGGCATTGGGGTGTTATACTAGACTAACCAATGTCCTTACTATATTAAGGTATATCCAAGTGGAAGCTGTTAGTTTTATAGATATAAATTAATATGTGTATGACCGGATCTGACGAACAGACTGGATTGCACACTTTACGTATAATATTTAATGTTTTAATAATTAATATAAAATGTTACAATTAACTATTAATTCACAAAATAAATAAACACTTAGAGTTAGTAGTATTAACGGGGCTTTGTTAACGGTGGTTAAATATCAAGTTAAAGGACTAAAAATGAAATTAATGATCGAGAAGGTTCTAGAACTCCTTTCGATTGCTATAACCGGTCGATCAAAGGTAGTAGGGGTTTCCTACCCTAACTTGGACTCCAAGATTGTTATGATATAAATACAAACCCCTTGTATTCATTCAAAACTAATCTAGAATCCTTGTAAACATAATTTCTCTTCTCCTCTCCTCTTCTTTTGAGCTAAACTGATGGTGCTCTTAATCCCATTGGAGTCGATTTCCTTAGCTCAAACTTAAGTGTTTGGTTTGTTTGTGATTCAAGAACCTAGCTTTTCTAATTGAAACGTTAGTAATACGTGTGTACAAGAACGAAGGACAAATACACTTATGTTGGTGAATTATTCCCTATTCGACTAAGGTGTAGTCGATTATATTAAACCCTTATTTACTAGGGTTTATTGGTTCTTGTTTACCGATTCCTTGTTTCGCTAGGAATCGCTAAGAATCATATATATTTATATTTGGTTAACTAATTGCAAGTATTTGATATTTACTTTCTCTGCATGCTTTGATGATGTATACTTGTTTTATATAATTGTTATGATTCATAAACTCCAACAGATATAGTTAAGTCGTGGATCGGGTGCATTAACGAAACTTATCGTCATCTTGATCATTTGGTGATTGGACTAGATACCAAAGGTATCCGAGGTTATGTTCCTATTCTTCAATTTATTAGAGGATAAAAGGCCCAAGGTTTTGTGGGTTTAATGTATTAGGGTTTCACCATTATAAATAATGGTGAATAATAAAATATACCGAGAATTATGTAGTCTAACATGGTATCGGAGCGGTTGATCCTTAGACCTAGATGGCTATGTTGGCAGCCCACCATTAAACCACCCGTCAAACCCTAATGGAAAAAAATGCCGTAACTTTTCTACCCATCAATACAACAGTTACTTGTTTTCAATTTCCCCAAGTTGTTCACTTTTTGATATAACCCAAGCGCATCTGTAAAAGGAAAGAAATTAATGGCGGACGTTTTGAAGATTGCAGATTCATATGCGGTTATTTTATTTTAAAAAAAGTTATATTTGTTTTATTGTTTGTTTGTTAGTCGATTGTTAAAATGCGGCTTTGTTACCGTCGACTAAAGTTGACAATTGGTACCATCCTAAATTGACCATTGAGTGCGGTTGTGTTATCAGATCGACTTCCCGACGTGGTACGGTCGACTAAAGTCGATCGTTGGTGCGGTTTTATTAAAGTCGACTAAAGTTATGTTTTTATTATGTTAATGTTTTTTTTTTATGTCTAGTTTACTACTTCAATCCGATCGCTTTAGCGATTTGTAGATTCAGGCTGGGGGTATTAGGGTTTCACCATTATAAATAATGGTGAATAATAAAGATATACCAATGGGGAATTATGTAGTCTAACACAATTGTGTGTCGAGACTAATATCTCATTTTTCAACTCTCTCGAAGTAGACTTATTCCAAAAGGAAGAGGATCTCTCAAGTTGGTGGGACAACTTGACTCAAATTAGTGGATCCTCAATATTGGATTACAATCAAAGGTCAAGATTAAAAGTGACACTTTTCTTGACTTATCTTGACCTTTGATTGTAATCCAATGGTTGGAAATCATCTAACGAGTCACGTTACTTGAAGGATCCTCTCCCTCAAAATGGTTGGAAACTATTTTTAATAACCCGATCAAATTTTTGTTGCTTCCAAGATGAGCATGACATGGAAATGAAAACTTGCTAGAAATGTTCATAAATTAAAATCGGACATAATACTAGATATTGATTTGCACTTTAACTATACAAACACGAATTCTCCTTAAAATTTGATGAATTTGTTGTTCTGAGAGTCCATTTTGATGATGCAAAAGACTCAGCGTCGATGTTTTGTCTTCACCAACCGCTCTGCCAAGTTGGCATGTAAGTGGATCTCAATGCCAAGTTAACGAGACACGACCATTGTTGTTTGATATAACCAAGCCCCCTGGCTCTATAAAGAGGAAACTGACGACCTTTCACGTTTACTAATATTATTGTCATTTGGCTTTCTTAGGTTGATAGCAAGGTTGCAAAAATCGTGAATCGGTAGTAGTGGTCGACCCCCAGCTTGTAATCCCTCTAGCGGGATTAATCATGATTAATCGGATTGGTATTTTTGGCAAATTTTGGGTATTTCCGGCTTGTTTGGGGTATTCCCAGAAAGATTTTTCTTAAAACATCTTGTAATAGATATAAACAACGACTATAAGTGATTACATTTGTTCAAGGTTGCAAAAATAGTAAATCAGTGATAGGGCATTTTTGGCAAGCTTTGGGTATTCTGGCGAGTTTTGGTATTCCCGGCAAGATTTTCATTGAAAAACATCATGTAATAGATATAAACAATGACTATAGGTGATTAAAACTTATTTCTGACGAGTTTAGGGTATTTCCAACAAGATTTACAAGTTGCGGTAAGATTTTACCTCGTTAACCGCCGTTAACAATGGTTGACCGATTTGTTTGAACGATTTACGAAAATCGGCGCGGTCGGTGGATAGCACCTAATCGGTGATTAATCGGCCTTATAGACCTTTTTTGCAACCTCGGTTGAAAGTAGTTCAAAACTATTAGAAACAACAAGAAGTTAGCTAAATGTACACATTTTGCTAGCATTTCTACACATCTAAAAGTGAAAGATTGTGCAAGAAGCAAATGGATTCTCACTTACAAGTGCAAGCATTTTACACCATATTTATAAGTGTAAACAACTCGATGAAAATTAACATTTTTTCTATGTTCTTAATAATCGTGTGCTTGATTTGCATATCAATTTGAAAGCAATTAGAATGAAACATTATCTAAAGGAGTTTTAAGATTTAATTCGCATAAAAAAAATCTAAGAGTTTGAAAAGCTAATATGGCCTCTTCCAACAACGATTCGTTAATAAAAGAATTCAACAATGTTGAGGAGACGTGTATGCCAAAAAACATAGCAGGGTTGTGTATGTTCATCTTCACCGCGCAAATTATTGTCAACAACTTAGTCAAAACTCCTGTGTTATCTGATCCTTCGCCGTATAGTAGTAGAAATTATTCAATTTCCAGCTCTATAAAACAAAATTTTACGCCATACAAAAAATTCAAGTGCTTTAGCATCTCAATGGGACATTTGGGGGTTTGAGGCATATAATTTTCCTTTTCAACTTTTAATTGTCAACAGGTTCCACCATCACTCATTAAGTACATATTTGTTCATCTATAATTTGTTTCGAAGTGTAACATTTGTTTATAGTCAAAAGCGCATTCCTTCATTTTCGTCCTCCACAGCGGTGCTCGAATCTGTAGTAAGAAGATTGTCTTAAACTTGTTTAGAGAAAGATAAATGCATGCATTAGGCAATTAGTTCTTCATACAAGATTGCATATGCAGTTTGTTTTCTGTTCAAAATATAAATTTTGAGGCTATTTTCATTTAATGTAGCAACTGTAATCTTGATAAGCTTTTGTATGAAAATAGGACTGGTTTCTTGATGTCATTACTTGGTTTCTTTTTCTTTACCTCTTTCTTTTTATTTTCCCTTCCAAGATAGCCTCATTTATATCTATCTAGCAATGGTAGTTGACATACTATCCTAAAAATAGCCTCAGAATTTATCTACTAATTATAAACTAATCAAGTTGAAAAGTTTACAAACTTATCTATAGCTAAACTATCCTAAAAATAATCCATTTATTAACTGTTTCTAGTTAAACACATGTAAATTTGGTTAGAAAAATATTAATTTCAAGTGATATTCAGATATTAGTAAGTCGAATTCAGTAATTGTATTTAACCAGTGGCACCATGATAGGAGTTAGAAAACTCTTTTACTGCTCGCATTGTCACACATGTTTCTTTGATCAGCATTAGTTACTTTTGCCCTCACTTCCTCTTTTTCTACATACAGCATATGCCTTTGGTTCCAATGAAAAGGATTAAAACATATTTATTTCTTTTAAAATAACGCATCATGTATTTATCCTAGTATTACGACCTCAATTCCTATATGTTACATCCAGGACATATATGTATAATATCATGCCATTATCCTACACTGTTTTCTTCTTTGTAAGTATACATATTACTTTAAATATTACTTTAAATAGTAATGACTTTTAGTATTATATGTATGCAAAAGTAAATTCAACCTAATCTTTGTTATGACTGGGAGCCTCACGACCGAGTAATTGAAGCTGGAATTTGACTCGAAAATCTACTCTAGTAGCTTGGGCTCGAGCTCAATACAATGCCATTACTCTACAGTGTTTTCTTTCTTTATCACAAATTAAAAATCCTCAACCTAAAATACGTTCTCATTTCCTTTGACAATCAGTACTCTCAGTACTTCAAAAGCTTCAACCATTCATTTCCTTTGACAATCAATACTCTCATTACTTCAAAACCTTCAACCAGAAAATCAGTATACAACGCTCCAATGCAGCCAAGACGAGCGTTTTACAAGCTTTTACGTTTTGGTTGGTGATGGTGTAGGTTGTACATTTATTGCATGTGCTTTTTACTTTGCTTATAAAAATCTTACACTCCAATATTATTAGTTGCTCACTCCTTCACAAACATCAAACACTACAAAAAACCTTTCCATCTACTGCATCTTAACTTGTCTTCCACAAACACATACAAACAAAAACAACATCCTCTCAACAAGCCACCACCGTCTCTCCATGCATTTTAAAGCATAAATACTGTCGAAACTCACACATACATGCTCCAACCCATTCATAATTTTGCTTTTGTTTTACAATACACACTCAACAAACCTTTATATTATTATTAAAATAGGTGGTCTCGGAACATGTCACAAATTACAAAGGTAGATATATCTTGCTCTTTGATAATCATTATTAGTTAGCCTTTTCAAAGCTAGACACTCAACCAATGAAGAAAATAAAGGGTTAAGGAGGTTAACTTGATATTTGAAGGGTTTTTTAATTGTAGTAGATTATATATAATACATTATAGAATTAGATTATTATTATTTTTTGTACATTCAAATATTAAGCGTTTAGAAAATTTCATAAATCTGTCATTGCATTAACAACATGAACGTATTTGTACATTCATTGATTCATAGCCAACAATAACTAATAAGGAGATATAGTAAACTTTGTTAGATGCGTTACAACATTGAATTCTATATGATTATTTTATAAGAATATAGTAAACTTTTCAAACAAAAAAGTAACATTTTATTATGAAATTTACTAAACTTTTTAAGAAGTTGTGTGTGGGTTCGATTCGAACGAAAGAAGGTAGAGAATGTGCTAAAGATAAAGTTATAGGGGAAAACATAGGTTTGGGAGATTTCTTTTCGAGAAAAGATAGAAAAGCGATCAAGAGTTTGGTGGCACACAGGGCTAGATAAACCAGGTGTGTTGAATTTAGAAGTTTACTTTCCGCAAAAATGTTTTTTGCAATGTTTTGCTCATTCTAGCACTTTGAGAGTTGATTAAACTTACTCAAGTTTTGCTAAAACATGAAACTATTGAAAACAAGGCTGGAGCGTTTCAGTTATATTAGCGAATATGGAGGCGAGTTTAATCCTCAAACCTAAGTGGCTATATTGAGCCACCTCCATAAGCCAACGTCGAAACCCTTTGTCACCATCTTTTACCCCTTATCATAACAAAAAAGTAGTTCAATTTTTGCAGCAAACCCAGCTTTTCGGTTTTGGATGTAACTTTTTAACCGTTTGGTTTTAACCGGCGCGGTCGGTAGCCACTCTCGATTTTCAATTATGTACAAAAACCTTTAATAACCTTTGTCGATTCGCGGACGCCGATGTAAGTTATTTGCCCGAAAAAAAGAAAGTTTATGCTTTACTTTTGGTTCTTTCTTTGGAAAATTTTGGACATAGATTACTATTAGTAAATATGTTTTAATTGTTAAAGTCTTACATGGTTACATATTCCATTGTGAGAGCTTTTGAACGAGCCTTTATATGAGTTAAGGTAATGAGATATCAATGCTTGAAGTAGGTTGTTGAACAAAACCGGGGAAAAACTTGAATGTAGAAAAAATTGGTTTTCAAAGCTTGTTAATGATTGAAATTTGTAACATCTCCTTATGTTTAGTTACAAGTTTGGTTATAATCATTGTTAATAGCATTCAAGTGGTTTAAATTGTGTATTCATTCCATTAGTAGTATAACTATTAGCTTTATGTTGTTGTTCAAATCCACACAAAACTACATTACTTTTCCCTCCCCGGCATGCACATTGACAACTCATGTAAGTTTAGTCATCTTTGGATAATCGTGCTTGATTGTTGTACCATGTGAAATAACCGTGGTAATTATACGAGAATTGTTTTAAGATAATGGTGTTCAACACGAAACTTCAGTTAATTAAGCCTCGATCATGCATCATTTAGTTCTTTATTGCATCCTTGTTAATCAACACTTTTGGTTTGCATTTCTCTTTCTTCTTGGAAATTGGTTTGTGTAATTCATATTTAATATAAGCGGTATCGTTTTACTACAATTCAAATCTAATAGTGAATAGAGTATCTTTCAAATTAGAACATACAAGGTTTTACAGGGTTCGAACTTTTAAAGCTTTCATGATGGAAGCTTTCATGATGGAAGCTCTAGCTCTATTTCAATGAATATATTTTTTACTTGTATTTACATGGTAAGCCTTAAAAATACATAGGACATATACAAAAGTATGTGTAGCTTAAAATGCTCGAAAAAATCATAACAACTCTTGGCTGAGTATAAAATATATGAAATACACAATATACATATGACTTGAAATCTTGTCTAGCAAGTCGGTCAAGTCTTCTGAAACATGTAATCATTGTCTTAAGCTATGTCTTGAAGAAGGGTGAGTTGGAACTATAGCACGCTGAAAAATTTAGCTATTTTTAAATCTTCATATTTATGAACTAGGCGGTTTATCAAAATGATGATTTGATCTAAGTAATACCAAATAGTCTTCGGCTGTCACATTGTGATTTTGGGGGTGTTCTGATGGTATCGAGCTAGGTTATAGAGAACCAACTTGTATTTTTAAAAAACAAATTGGACTATAACGTTTTTCAAATGGACCGTTTTACATCACCACTTCCGTCCTCGCACACTTGGTACCGATTGCATTATGAGATTAAGCTTGGCGGATAATACATGACTAGTAAAACGTTGCATGATAAAAACTTATAAGGTTAAACTTTCATTTAGTTTCATTTAGTTAGGCATTTAGATTT
>OU343221.1:3375513-3436088 GCA_910596185.1 Chrysanthemum makinoi | reverse complement strand
AAGTATTACGACTTCAAGTCGTAAATGTTACATCTATGGCATGTATGTATAGTACGATGCTATAATTCTGATTCAATTCTTATTCTTCTTTGAAGGTACAATGTGACCAAGTTAAGTATTATTATTGTGTACTTTGTATTTATGAAATCTTTGTATTTACTTATTGTATTACTTTTCATTAAATGAAGTTACATTCAAAGTTTGTTTCTGATGAGTAGGTGAGCTACCATTTATCCTTGGGTTATTTACTTCCAAATACCATATTAGGTCAAATATTTAATATTGTACTGTATCTTGTAAGAGGTTTAGTACGGTAGATATGTAATGTCACAATATGTTGCGTATGTAGTTAAAATATATACTACGTATGTAACATTCATGTACATAGAAGCATTAACCACATTAAGTTTGAAGGTTACTTATATATTTCTTGGCAAAAGCGAACGAAAATTATATCGAACAAAGTTTAAGTTGACTGTATTACAATATAGGGGTGTAATCGAGTCAAATCAAGTCTAGCTTGAAAAGACCTGAGCTCGGCTTGAAGATACTATGCTTGACTTAAGCTAGGCTCGCTAGCTCGGCAAGCTTTCATGATGGAAGCTCTAGCTCTCAGCTCAATGACTACATTTTTTACTTGAACTTACATGGTAAACCTTAACTATATATACGATAAAAATACAGAAGTATGTGTAGCTTAAAATGCTCGCAAAACTTATCATAACTCTAGATGAGCGCCTAAAATATATGAAATACATATACAACATAGATATGACTTAAAAACTCGATTAACAACTAAAGTCAAGTCTTTACAAACCAGTATCCAATTAAGGCTCCTATGTTCAAAAAAATATAATTAAAGCTCTTCACTTGAGTATGACTAAGACGAAGCCAAAACATAAATGTATGTTGAGCTTTTTATTGTGTTGGTTGGTGAGGTTTTAGGTTGTATAATTATTGTATTTCTTTACTTGCATATAAAAATTTACTTCCAACACAAAGATTTACTCCACTCCTTCACAAACATCAAACACTACAAAAAATCTCAAATTCACACACACAAACAACAAATATCATCCTCTAAACAAACCACCACGTACTGTCGATCTCTTCCATGCATATCTTTAAGCATAATCCCGGCCGAAACTCATGCTCCGACCCATTCATGCCTTTGCTTTTGTTTTATGATACACACTCAACAAACCTTTCTATTATTGTTAAAATAGGTGGTCTCGGAATATATCACAAATTACAAAGGTAATATATCTTAGTCTTTGATAATTATTATTAATTAGCCTTTTTAAAACTAATAACATGTGTATGGTTATTGATTTTCCACTTGTGGTCCCTCTCGCAGGAGTCGAAGAAAGATGCTCAATGTCCATTTTATATCAGTTACATTTTATATCACATTGAATTCATGACTTCGTCGAGCATTAACTTTATATCACTAGAGGCAACCCCTTTTAAAACAGTAGCAAGACATGAAATCTCTACTCTTTCTTTTATAGATCTTTCATGTATATCCGGGTGTATACAATGTGTTTCACGAATATGAGAATGACAAAGCGGTTTCGAATCAAATTGTGTTAACGAAAAACAGACCGTGGGCTTGGTGTGAAACTGATGAGAGGGAAGATTCATAAGTGGTATTTTTTAGTTGTTTTGTGTAATAAATGTGAATTAAACAAAGTTCGCATACATGTGAAGCGTACTAGCTAGCAAGTTGTAAATGTAACTGTATAGGTATAGGATAACGTAGATGTACATCTTTTATATAATAAAAGCTAGTGGGAATTTTTCATTTCAAAAAAATCAAACCATACCGTATTTAGTAATAATTTTTTTAATTTGATTTTTTTAAAAGTTTTTTAATTATATGAAAAACCTTAAATACTTCTTTATTTGGCAAAAAAAATTAATAAATTCGTTTGTGCATATTACATGTATTAAAAAACGAAAAATACGCATGTACTTGATAGCTATACTTTCATAGTTTTGGATTAAAATGTAAGTTTTAGAAAATATGCGCACTTCCAAAGTTCTTCCTCATTGTTTCTCATAATGTCTTCTCCCTTTTTCCCATAACCAAATCCCTATGTGAGAACCTGAAGAGGATCGATTTGTAAACAGACATTCAAAACCCCCAATCTGAGCTTCAACACTTCAAGAATTAAGTATGTATTATTGATTCAATTCACTAATGTAATTTGTTCATTGACCAATTACGTGCATACAAAACAAAAACGCTAAATTCCTATCTATGATTACAAGCTCCACAATTTCATTTTAAAAGACCAGATTATATCAAAAGGATTTAACGTGATGTTGTTAGAGGGCTTAATTATTTGGTATTCTCACAAAAGGTATCGATTCGGCGTTAATTATTTTTGTTCTAATTGTTAATTATTGTTTGATTAAGATGTGAACCCTATTATATGTTTGTGTTATTGATTGACTTATGCTGTGGTTTATTGATTTTGATTGTTGACTCATGACATTTAAATCTGAATTAGGATTTTTAGGTAAATTTAGATGTTGATTTAGGGCCAGATTAAAAAGGGTGCTAATTTTTATTGGTGTTTGGTCTGCGTTACATTTGCAACAGGTATGGTGTTCATGTCATGATCCAAACACAAGTATGATGTTAAAAACAATTAGATAATGGCTTAAAAGATAAATACTATGTTGTTAAAAAGAGGTATGTTGTTATCTTTAAAAGATAAGTGTTAAAATATCTAATGTGTATCTTCTCTTAAATAATCAACCAACTCTATGCCTTATATATAGTTAAACAACCAACGATTTTGTTATACAATCTTCATCTAATACTTTTGTTACACTTCTTAACAGGTTATACAATGTCAATCATACCTCTTTTAGAGATCAATGGTGAAAAGAATCGGTGGAATATTAAGGTGAAGATTACAACCCTGTGGAACCAATACTTCACAAATGACAATCAATTCAGGCTATCCGGAATTGATATGATCTTGATGGACGACCAGGTATAATTGTATACCTTTTTATTGCTATACCTAATGTTTTGAGTTATTTTAAAAAATGCACCGTACCATGGTCTGTGAATGCATGATTAAATAACTATAGATGTACTGCAGCTGCTGCTTTATATGTTATCTACATACACAGCACCAATAGAAATTTAACCTCACTCCCTCACCACCTTAATGACGTTGTCTAAGATGAGAGTGGCAGTTGTTGGTGCATGCCTTAGTGGGCTGGTGTCTGCGCATGTACTAAAAAGGGTTGGGGTACTCTGCTAAAGAAGACTATTTTGGTGGTCATGCCAAGACTTTCACCATCGACGATGGTGTTGACTTGGAGTTGGGTTTCATGGTCTTCAATTGGGTAGGTAATTCTAAGTTATCATTTTTTTGTACATCACAGTTACATAAGATACATTAATATATATGAATTATACATATTTATGTGCACAAGTTACGTATCAAGTTTGTTTGCACAGAAAAAGCAATAAAATCATTGATGAAGAATATGAATGTTACAAGATCACTGATCAACTTAGAATTATTGGCATTTTGTGAAGAAACCAGAACGGCACACAGGACTAACGAGTATAGCTTTTACAGTAGCAACCCCGTGGCTAAGGCAAGGCAAACTCCACTTACCTTAGTTTTTAAAGAAGCTAACGAGATTTAATGTATTTTGGTATTCCCATCACCTTTTTTTAATTGTCTACATTTTGCTCAAGCATATGACCTCCTAAATAATGATATTTGGAAAAGTTCTAATATTATTGTAGTAATACTTTTTTTTAATCATTCAGTGTAAAAATGGGCATGAAAGTGTTTGTGGGTCAACCAACCTGTTTTGACCTGTACTCTGGTCCACTCATATTGGGACCTTTGTTACTAACTGGAAATAATATATCTAATGATATTTGGTGTATCTTACAGGTCACAGTATTCTCGAAATGTATTGGCACTTCATATGACAAACACTAACGGGTCAAATACAAGAGTGGACACTGCATGTTTTTCAACTGTGCTGCTATTTCCCCGTTTGATTGGTGAGTTGTACATTAAAGTCACTTAATTATAAAAAGTTATGCAACAGCACTAACTTACCCATTTTCCATTACTTCTTCCTCTTGAGATGACCAACTGAGTGAGCATATCTTGACTTGAGGTGATTAGACTAGGCAACTAAAAACTGTCTTTTCTAAGGTACACGACATGTCACTGCTGTAGTTGTAATTTAGGGTACTTTATGACATGTGTAACAATTAATCTTATACCGAACATGTGTCTTTTGGATTTTTGGCAGGTATGCGAGCCTCCACGTAACGGAAAAACTGGTCTCCTATAGCTGATTGCAAAGGTAAAAATCTAAAGTAAGCGAGTTCAATGTTCCTTACTTCGCATATATTCATTGAACATAGTAACAGAGTGTTCAGCTGAGCATTTTATGTAGCCGTCATGTAAACAAGGATATTAAAAAAATTATTTAAAGCTGGTCACCCAGATGTATGAGTTTTGGACTTTTTAGTTGTGGTCCAAATATGTGGATGATCAATAGTTTTAGAACATAATATGGGAAAAAAGTATATCACAAGTGGAAAATTAGGAGGTGGGATATAATATCATTTTCTAGAGGCGTGAGGTTAGCATGGAAAGCGGGTCTTTGGACATGGCATACATATGGAAAATTCGAAAGGATAAGTGTTGAATTCGCTTGAATTGTTTCAAGAGATTTGTTTTGGGGCCTTTAATTGAATCTCAGGAAGTTGAAACAAGCAGGGAATATCGTGGTAGAATCAACAAGTAGAATCCATCTAATTTCAGTGTGCGAATATGACGAGGTTGAGGCAAATTTGGCTTAAATTTTTTGCAAGTGGTTGTTATGTGTTCATTAGTAGTGAGTTAAAGCAATATGTTGCAATGATATTATTTTTAATTGGTTGAGGGGTGTTAAGGGACTTAAAGGGTTTCTGTGTTTTAGTGGAGACAACCATAGTATTAATTTGTTTATGGTAGCTTAAATGGTAATGCTCGGTATAGGCTTTAGCCATCTTTTTATCGTACTAAAATGTGTATTGTAATAGTTTCTATCTCTGAAGAGGGTACGTGGAATTGTGGATAACAACCTGTTGTTTTTTTGTATGCCGTTTGAATAAAGTATAATCAAGTTAAGATTATCTTATAGTGTAAAAGGTGTTGGTTTTGTTTTAGAATATACTATAAAAGTAATAAAGATTGAGCCTTTTTTTGTTCATCTCTTTCAACAAACAAGTTGCAATGCTTGGAAATTTTGCAGGAGCTTCGCTATGGAATTTTTAAGTTGTGCATATACATGACATTATCTATCTATCACAATCATGGCTCTAAAAGGTTCATGAGCAAGAGGCTTTGGTCATTGCATTCTGCATAGCGTATGTCACGTCTTTTTGCTAAATCGATATATATAAAATATGATATAAATATAGAAATATTTTCATATTTTATGCCAGCTTTATGTCATCGTCTTATAAACGCAAAGTTTCGCCTGTGGCCGCAATAGTATGAAGCACTTGGTAAATACATGCCGTCGCGCCATACGCCTCGCGCTATTTATAACCATCACAATAAACACCAGTTATGAACATGGCATTATAGGTTGTCTACCTTTCATATCTCACAATCATCAAACAAGCAAAATTCATACATACATGAGCCTTAAAAGTCTCTCGGACCCAAGAAGGAAGTTAATTAAACATATTTGGGATTGTCTTTGTTAACAATATATCAAAACAAAATTATTATTTTTTTGCTCTAATTATTGTTTCTGTTACAATTATTTTTTGAGCTTGTGAAATTAAGATAAAGATGGGGATAAGTTGGTGTCAATTATGCGTGTCAATGAATCTTATTTTTACATGTTATGGTGATAGTTATGGCAGATACACCGGGCAGTAATAGAGGTATACAAACTTTTAATAACAAAGTCATCACAATGATGGTAGGAAATCAATAAAATAATCTGTCATTTTTTCATGTATTTCTTTACCCGTGTTATCTTTTTACTAAACAATAAACGCCTGAGGTTCCTCTTGATGACTCACTATATGAAGAAACTTTTTTTGTTGCTTGATTGGGTTAGGTAGTTGATGATGATGAACTAGATATTAGAACAAACTAGATAAAGATGAACAAACTTATGTTTCTGTTAAATAGTAGTTAAGGGTTTTTGAGATTGCTAATTGAAAGTGTTTAATATGCTTACGGTTTCTTGATGAATTAGATAAGACAACATGTCTATATTGAGGATGCTTATCATTGGTAATTAATAGTGCTTTATATGCTTATTGTGTTTAGGGTTTATGGGACTTTTTAGTTTAGTGCATAGAAACTCTTTTGAGTGTTTGATACCCGGCATACATTATTTAAAATTTTAGAAAAAATCCCGTGCGTGCACGGGCATTATAACTAGTGTAAAGTACAACACATTCCCAACTATTTTCTTGTACCATTTTCTTTATCATTTTTACGACAATGACTAGGTGCTACACGTCAATAACATTCATAGTGTATTGTATTACGTACACGATATTCAAATTTTACCTATATGTTGAATCATGTAATCATAATATAATACTGAAAGGTTTTATGGATATTTTAATATACGTATGATCGGATTTGAACTCGAAACTTCGGGATTGCACACATTATGTATGAGAATTGAAGTTAAATAATTAATAGATATAAATGTTATTATTATTAATTATTAGTCACGAAATAAATACCTAACGATAATTAATATTTAACGAGGTTTGGCTAACGGTCGTTAAATATAAACTACGAGGACTAGAGATGAAATTATAAGTCGGGAAGGATCTAGAATCCCTTTGGGGGTGCTTGGCCAATCGGTTGGGGTTATCAAAGCCCAAACCCACACAAACTTGTTCTCCAAGATTTATTAACTATATATACAAACCCTTGTATTCATTATAACCTAATCTTGGTGACTTGCAAATCTAATTTCTCTTCTCCTTTTCCTCTTTCTTGTGCTTGGCCGATCAGTTCCAAACCCACCCAAGGGTTTCGATTTCTCCAACTCAATATTAAGTATTTGGTTTGTTTGTGATCAAGAACCTAGTCTTTCACTTCAATTCTATATTAGTACGTGTGTACAATAGCGAAGGACAAATACACTTGTGTTTGTGGGTTATTCTTGGTGGTCGAATTTTGTGGGTTGATTGGTGTCAAACCCTAAGCTAGGGTTTTGGGTTATTGTTCCTCATTCACATTAATGTGTGTTGCTTGATTTGCTAAAAGGTACGTGTATTCTTATTCGGTTAATTACTTACATATATTAATCCTTATTACTTCCGCTGCATGCTTTGATGATGCTTACATGTTTATTGTAATTGTTGTGATTAGTAAAACCCAACAGTGGCATCACGAGCCGTTAATATGATGTAATTAATTACCGAAACACATAAAAATTGGATCTTTATGATTATTACATGCTTGTATTGGTTTCTGGGGTTTTGAATTCGAAACCCTAATTTTTTTAATTTATGGGTCGATTACCCTATAATTATTTAATTAGGTTTTAATTTTGTAAAACTTGTAGAAACCTTAGGATTGCATGTATATTTTATGTGGTTTTTATGAATAATTATTATATGTCATGTATTATGCGTATCTTGGGATATAATTGTTATGAGGAATCCATGGTGGAACATCCATGTTTTGCTATGGATTATTGTTTTGATCAAATTGTTTAGTTATATACACATGTTTATTTATTTGATAATTATTGAATTGGGGAAGACCTTAATATATCTAATAAAAATTCGTTATGTGCTATTTGGTATACCATTGACTTTGGCTTACGCAATCGACGTGTTGATGCATGTGGCTCATCTACAGTGTAGGTGAAAGCCCTAGTTGATGTATGCATTATTTTACGCCTAGAATTGTTTATTAGTGTTTATCGAAATAATTATGCATGTGGCTAATTGTTTTACATATGTTAAAATTGTTTAGTTATATATTTATATTATTTGAATTTGTTTAATTTTTATTAAAGTGTTTTTTTGTTTATATATTGTATAACATGTTAGTAAGCAAAAAAGGGTTTTTTATAAATAGAAAATTAAATGGACTAAATAATGGCAAAATTGATTTGTTTTCTAAGTATTAATTCTTGAACTTTTAATCGATTGATGCGACTGTACTAAATGGTTAGAACGGCTCACCCAATAGAACAAACTAGAAAGAAGGTTTAAGAAGTGTGCACAGTCACACTGAAAGGATGTCTAAGGTTATGCTTTTGTACTTACCTGGTCCTCTGCCCCCCCCCCCTGTGCGTTCGATTGGAGCTACCTAGTATAACCATTCTATGTATAAAGCATCTTAGTGCAAAGTTGTAAGTTTCCCAACTCATCGATTAAAGCTTTGTAGAATTTAATCTTAGCAATTAAAATATTTGTAAGTTTTTTCGAAAATTTTGTGTTATAAAGTTGTATGCATGCTTCTTTATACATAAGTTTTGATTACACGTCAAAAATTGTACGCTTTAAATTTAAGTTTATGCCATCTAATGATATGAAACACTTGAAGTTGTAATTTAGTTATGTGAGACCTTGAGCTAGATTACGATAACAAGGTGAATCTTTATGTTGTGTGAGACCTCAGCTTAATAATTTGCAGTTTCTAAATTAGACAACTTAATTAAGTTAGTTAGTGAGACCTATAACTTAAGGCATAAGATGGGATAAAACATGCACATGTTTTGCATAAATTATTTTGGCAAAATTGTAAATCTCATAATTTTTGAAATTGAAAACTTGTTTGTCAATTATTGTTTTTCAATAATTACCTATTCTATACTTTCACCACTAGCAAATCAACTGATGTGGTGAAACTATGATAATGAGGATCCAAAATTCAAGGAAAATTTTATGGTTAATATGAATATTGACCAAAGGGTATTTTATTTTCTTGAATGTTTATTTATCGAAGGTACTAACTTTTGAACTTTTATTTTCTGTAGAAATTGCTCAAGTTGAATCTACTGCACTAGCCTCGTCGTTCAGATCTATGTTTGATCGAGAGAAATGTACTGGTAGCGAATTTCAATGATTGGTATCCGCAACTTAGAATTGTCTTGAGGGTTGCCAAAAGACTAGATTATTTGACTACGCCTTGTCCTCTTGAACCTGCGGTGATGCTCTTGAAGTCTGCGTTGCATGGCAAACTGAGTATGATAGGTATAATGAGGTCGCCTGCATTATGCTTGGGAGTATGGTTCCAAACTTGAAAAAACAGTTTGAGAATTATTTTCCTCACCTCATGCTCGTCGAACTTATTCGGTTGTTTGAGAAGCCTGTGACTGTAGAGCTGTATGATCTGATAGATGCCATACATAGTTGCAAGCAAGGAGAAGGGAAACCTGTGAGTGCCCACTGCCTAGAAATGATGAGCTACATGGACCAGCTCTGGAGACACAATTATGTCTACCCTAATGACATACAAATTGGCCTGATCAACAGATCCCTTAACAAGGAGTTTGATGGTTTCGTGCGCAATTATAATATGCATTGCACGGGGAAGACAGTTAGTGAGGTATATGCAATGCTCATTGACTACGAGAAAGGTTTGCCCAAGAAGGCTCCTACACCTACGGTTCTAACCATCCAAAAGGGTAGGATTTCTAAGCCTAATAAACCGCTAGCGAACAAGAAAGGGAAATGTAAGGGTAAATTTGATAAGGGAAAACAAGTTATGACTTGTCAACAAGAACCCAAGAAGTACCCTCCCAAAAAGCGTGAGAATCCTAAAAGGATGAGAGACTTGTCATCACACGAGGGTAGGACATTGGAAGAGGAATTCTCCACTCTACCTTGATGAGTTGCATACTAAGATATATAAAATCTACGGCACGTGGCTAGTACTTGGTACTCTTTTGATGATAGAATTATTTGCTTTTCCTCATAAAATAAATTCCGGGTATATGATCTGGATGTGATATTCACATTTGTAATACACTGCAGAGACTTAGAGATGCAAGGAAGCTCGCCTATGGACAACAATACACTGCCGTGGGTAATAGAGCACATGCAGTCGTTGAAGCTATAGGCACGTTTGATTTAGTTTTAACTTCGGTTTGAGTACTGTCTTTGAACGATTGTCATTACGCGCCTTCTATTGTTAGGGTGTCGTTTCATTTCCTTGTTAAAAGATATTGGTTTTATTCATACATTTAATGATTATGGAATTTCGGTTTCTTTAAATGGTGTTTTTTACTTTAATGTTATTCCAGTAAATGGTGTGTTTGAAATTGATTTGCATGATAATGTGATTGATAAAAATAATTCTGAGTTTAACATCAATAATAAAAGAATCAAAAATGATTTGGATTCTTCATATCTTTAGCATTATAGACTTGCTCACATAGGCAAGAAACGCATGCAAAAGCTGCAACACGATGGGCTTTTGCATGACATCAATGATGAATCATTTGATAAATGCGAATCTTGCATATCTGGGAAGGGTGCTAGAAACCTTTTACAAATAGTTTAGAAAGGGCTTCTGATCTTCTTGGTGTGATACATACTGATGTATGTGGACCACTAAGACATGTGTCAAGGAAGGGTGCTAGCTACTTCTTAACCTTTATTGTTGATTTCAGTCATTATGGTTATGTTTATTTACTTAAACATAAACATGAAGTCTTTGAAACATTTAAGGTTTTCAAGAGTGAAGTAGAACTGCAACAAGGAAAGAAGATTAAAGCTCTTCGATCCGATAGAGGTGGTGAATATTTAAGCCAAGAGTTTAAAGATTATCTTGCTGAGTGTGGAATTGTTCAGCAACTCACTTCGCCATATACTCCACAACAAAATGGTGTATCTGAGAGAAGAAATTGTACATTGTTAGACATGGTGTGATCAATGTTTAATCTTACAACTCTTCCCTTATCCTTTTGGGATTATGCTTTAGAAACTGCTGTTCGTATATTGAATATGGTTCCAACTAAAAAGGTTGATAAGACTCCTTATGAAGTGTGGTATGGGAAAGCTCCAAACTTGTCTTACTTAAAGGTCAGGGGTTGTGAGGCATTTGTTAAACGTGACTCAGCTGATCAGCTACAACAAAGATCTGTTAAGTGTATCTTCGTAGGATACCCAAAGGAAACTATGGGTTACTACTTTTACTTTCCACCTGAAAACAAAGTAATTGTTGCTAAGTATGGAGACTTCCTTGAAAGGGATCTCATATCTCATGAATTCTGTGGGAGAGTTTATGATCCGGAAGATGATCAAGAAGATACAACACCTTCTGAAAACACTAGCCAACCTCAAGTAGAACACGAAAGTCGAGTGTTCCACGAAGTTGAAGTGATTCCCATTCGTAGATCCGTAAGGGCTACGCTTGCACCTGAGCGTTTATGTCTTAATGTAGAAGCTGGGGAAAATATGTTAGGAGATCTTGGTGAACCTGCTAACTATAAGGCTGCTATGATGAGTCCGGAAAAGGATAAATGGCAAGTCGCAATGAATGGGGAAATGCAATCCATGAGAGATAACGAAGTCTGGATAGAGGTTGACTTACCCCCAAATGCTAAGGTAGTTGGAAGTAAGTGGCTCTATAAGATTAAATCATTTATAAATATGCATGATCTGAAATTAAGTAGTAGAAAAATTAGTAAATGATTATTATACATCATTGAATGTGAGTAGGTGATTAGATGATCAAGAACCCTAACTTAACCATATAAAACCCAATAAGCTTCCAAGATCTTTACCCTTCACCAAAATAAGTCCTAAATAAGCTATGTAATTTTCTTCTTGTTTTTCTTCTTGGTGTTTGCGGAAAATTAGTGAGTGAGGGTGGGAGGTTTTTGTGTTTTTCTCTTGTAATAAATTAAAGAAAGGTGTAACTTATTATTTTTATACTCTAACCCTAATATTATTAAACAATAGGTTTAGTTTAAAAACAATAATAATAAAAATAAAAATAAAAATAAAAAAATAAAAGTGTGAGCGTGTGTGTTGGTGGCTGAACAAAAGGAAGAAAAGGGGAGAAAGGCTCCTTGGTCACCAAGGTAAACTCCTTGGGCTCTTAGGTGTGTCATGTGTTTCAAAATAAGAATTAAATATTAAATGAAACTTGGTACCAAAGGTATAGTTAATGTAAGTAAAGTGAAGTAATTTTCTATAAGAATTTGTTAATTAATATGTTAGTGTATGTATAGGTATATATTGTGTATGTTATGTACGCATGAAATGCAAAAGGTGCGTGTTACGCAACTAAACGTATAAATGCCAAAATGTGACCGTAATAATAATTATTTTGTCATAAATATATAGACTAAACTTTGTCCGAAGTCGTTGTGCACAAATATTGTTTCCCGGGTTTAAGCGATTTGACTAAATAGTTATGCGTAAAAGTGAAACATCAAATATTCAAAGTACAATTATTTTCAGGTTCAAGGTTGAGCAAGGACCAGCGGGTTGTTATATACTAACCACTGGACCAGTCTTATAGAGGCGCTCTAATCTGTAGTAAGAATATGGTCTTAAACTAGTTTAGAGAAAGCTAAATGCATGCGTTAGACAAATTAGTGCTTTATACAAGATTGCATATGTAGTTTGTTTTCTATTCAAAATATAAATATTGAGGCTATTTTCATTTAATGTTTGCTTTGGTATCTGTCTTGTGTCTGGTGTACCTAGCAAAATACAGGTAGACCATAGATGCAAGTGATAAGCTTTTTTTTTTTGGTGCAAAGGTGAATTATATTAACATTTCCAAATAGTTTGTACAAAACTTATAAGAAACAGAATACTAGGAATTGGACATTCCCCAATTCAAGTATTTTTCACAACTAAGAATACAACAAAATCTATAAATGCTGCCCAATATCTTCATGACAACAACTGAATTTGATTCAAAATCCATTGCCAGAAACATCTCAGAACCATATAACCAGCAATACAAAGTTACAATCCTCAATTCACCATAAACTGCACCATATACCATCTAGTTACATTTTCATCTTACCTCCTCTCTTATACTCACTCAACCATCATCCACAGTAATTATAAAAGAGAAGATTAATGGCTTCACTAGGCACCCATTACCTCTCCACTAGTAGGGGCTATACCAGCCAATGTTTTGAAAGGCTCAAGGCGCACTAAGGCACGAAGGGGACCAAAGAGCCTCGAGGCGAGGCTCATACCATGGCGCGGGATTCATGAATACGAGGCGCACTAAATACATCAAGCTTTTTTTATAATATATGTGACTATTTATGTCAAGGTTGTCGGGATCGGGATCCTACCTAGGATCGTTTTTGGCTTTGCAAGATCGTGATCGTAGGATCGGATCGGGATCTTAAGATCCTATGAAAATGTGTATATTTTTGTATAGGGGCTGTAGTTCTATATATATATCTCGGCATAAGTCTACACTTAGTCAATTTGTATACTATATAACGTTAAAAAATAAAAAGAATGCCCATACTTTAAAGTTTACTTCGTGGTGAACAATAAATAAACCAGTTTTTTGTTTATCCTGTTTGAAATGTACATACGTAAGACTTAATATAAATTAATAAATCATATGTGTGTTGGTAAAAATAGCATGTAGTTGTCTTGAAAATATTGTTAGTCATTATCGTAATAATTTTGTACTTAATTTAGCCAATGCTAACATTAATTTCCTACAATGCATACTGTCACTTTAAACCGAATGGTCATTTGTGAAAAAACAATGAATTAAAGTTCAAAAAAAAAAGAAAAACAATGAATTAGTGATTGAGATTGGGCTTTTTGAATCAAACATGGGGCTTAAATGCTTCACATAGAAGAAAAAAAGTCCAAAAAAATGGTTTAGCAACAGGATCGGATCGTAAAAACGATCCTCACGATCCTGATCTCGATCCTACGAGCGAACGATCCTACAGATTTACGATCCGTTAATCACGATCGTTTTTAAGTGTAGGATCGTAGGATCGTGCGATCCTACGATCAGGATCGCGATCCTGACAACCTTGATTTATGTAGCTTAAATAACACAAAATAGCATTAAATACTTAATACATGACACATATAGCCATTATAAAGATTAAAATGAATCAGTTGTCACTTCTCAAATAAATCAACTCTTTGGCTCGATGAACTACATATAGACTAAAATCCATATTAGACTAAATATGCTTGTGTCCTACAATTGCGGACTTACATCTAACAAAGTTCACAATTTGACCCAAATATTAAACAAGCAACATATTAATATTCAAGGCATAATGCAAATCATACAAATACTCACCCTATGATGTGATGCTTGAAAATAAAATAAACTTATGACGTTATTTACAAATAAATAAAATAAATAATCAATAAAAATCAGTTCAAGATATAAACTTATGACGTAAGAGATTACATATTTGTAAAATGATCAGAATCTATAGTTACCCACTTGATTGTGTGTTTTAGTTCTTTTCCAAATTAGGGTTATTAGATATAACTTAAAAGGCTCATGTATATAACTTATAAGGCTCATGTATCTTATCTTAATATTTAGAAAACAGCCCCAAAACCTATTACATCTCTGAGGCGCAAAAAGCCCCAAGGCGCTGCGCTTTTTATGGGATTCATGCCTGTCGTGAGCCTCGATCCGAAAAAATCCCTAGAGCTTGAGCCTTGAGCGAGGTGCGCCTCAAGGCGCGCTTTTTAAAACTACGATACCAGCAATGCTACATTTCCATCTACTACAATGGCTTCACATAAACTGGGAACACACACCCTACAGTGAGTACCATCCATTACCTCCTATGGCAGTGTATAGCTTGGACCAAGTAGGATCATCTTTCATTCCTCACTATTCCAAGCTTCATACACTGCCCACCATACTTACTTACCCTACACAATTGGAAACCTACCTTATGAACCATTTAGAGTCATAAAACTCAAAACAGTCCAAGATACTAGGCCATCAGATGTAGCAAGTATATATGCAATTTCTTAAATCCTCGGAAATTTTGGATAAAATCCATTATAAACCATATGCAGGGTATTCATCAATGCACCCCTGCAGATTTCAAAGGATTATTGAATTCAGAAAGAACCAAACACCCCTATAGTAGACATTCTTTGAGCAACTTGACTGATTATCAGTCACAAGTTACTAATCTGAGCAGGAAACTTGATTTTGAACTTATTAATCTTCCAAGAAAAACTAACATTGCCAAATAGCTGATCTATTAGCAACATAGTCTTCTAGGAAGAAATTCAGATCAAGGTACAAGCCATCTGCCAAATACACCATCATTACCAAATACCATTCAGAATACACACCATAAAATTACCAGAACTTTACTTTTTCAGGATCTTTTTGAATTTGATATTCCATCTATCTTCCACCCTTCTGAAATTGACACTATCTTTAACAGTTATGCCAAGGATCTTATGTTTGATAGTATCAACAATATGATTGAAAACTTCTTGACTTGTCCTATGCACATCTCTGAATATTCTTTCATTTCTTTCTTGCCATAGTGTGTAGACACAAGCTACCAAAGTTAATCTCTTAATAACCCAACCAAAATTTCTTAAAACACATAAATTGGCTAACTCATTCAATAGCTCAATCCAGTTCCATTTATCACATTCAATTTTAGCAATGTCTTTTACTCTGCCCCATACTTCTTTAGAAAAGGAACAGTTGAAGAATAGATGCTGTAAATCTTCATTATCATTTAGACATAAGTAGCATATGTTCACATTATATATTCCCCACTTACTCATTCTATCCTGAGTACTCAGTCTTTCTTTAATAGCTAACCACAAAATAAATGAATGTTTAGGTATACACTGTGTAAACCAGACCAGCTTCCACCAGTATACCTTAGGAATTTCATTGCACAAATCAGCTGTAGCACCTTTAACAGAGAACACAGTTTCAACTCCATTTTTGAAATCCATACCACAGTATCCTTCACATCATTATTACTACTAGGATCTTCAATACTAGTAATAATAGGAAACTTTTCATACCATTCAGAGCCATTTCCATTTACCATTTTCTATCATTTCCCCAACAGTGATATTTATAGGCAATCTAGCATCATAGATATCTCTATGGGTGATATATGGCATCAAATGCCCCATAGAACTCCAATTATCATGCCACATTGAGATACTATCACCATTAGCAATCTTGTACTTAATATTCTCTTTGATCTTGTTTCTAATCTTGAGCAGATTCTTCCATCCCCAACTATCCCCATTATCAATATCAATCTCCCATATACTCCTTCCTTTCAACTTAACAGTATGAATCCATCTGATCCATAAAGTATCTTTCTTCACAGCTATATTCCAAATTTGCTTTGCTAACATTGCTTCATTCCATCTTTTTAGGTCTTTCAAACCTAATCCTCCTTGATCCTTTGGCCTGCAAATATCTAACCATGAAACTTTGGCTTTACCTTTTGCTGATTCACCATGATTCCATAAAAATCTCTTAAGAAGCTTGTTAATTCCATTGATTATAGTAACAGGAATTAAAAAAACAGAGGCCCGATACACATGAATTGACTCCAGAACAGCAGCAATCAACTGAAGCCTCCCTGCATAAGACAAACTTCTTTTCCAGTTATTAACACTCCCTTTTATTCTATCCAACAAGCATTTGAAGTCATTGACACCCAATCTTTTGGCAATTAGAGGCACACCAAGATATCTTACAGGAAGCTTACCAACAGCAAAAGGGAAGAACTTGACTAATAGCATTTTTCTCTTCAGAGTTCAAACTTCCAAAATAAGTAGTACTTTTAGATTGGTTTGGGATAAGTCCAGAACATCCACTGAATTCATCCAATGCTTTTTTAATCACACCCACAGATATAGCATCACCATGACACAAAACAAGAAGATCATCTGCAAAGCAGACATGGGAGAGTCTGGTTTCTTTGCAGTTAAAATGATATTGAAACCTATCCTCTTTTATGATCTGTCTTTGCAACATTAGGGAAAAAATCTCCATGATGAGAGTGAAAAGATAAGGAGATACAGGGTCTCCTTGCCTCAGTCCTCTCCCACCTTTAAAATATCCCACTCTTTCTCCATTAATATTCAAAGTAAAACTTGCAGTTGTGACACATTGCATGATCCAATGTATCATCTTATCATGAAAACCAAAACCTTCAAGAATGCTTTTGAGAAACTCCCATTCAACAGAATCATAGGCTTTTTGTAGATCTATTTTAAATGCAACACTTTTAGGCCCACTTTTCTTATCATACCCTTTCATAATCTCCTGTGTTAACAATATATAATCCTGAATTTGCCTTCCAGGGATGAATGCACTTTGATTGCTACTAACCAAATTCCCCAATGCAAGTGATAAGCTTTCGTATGAAAATGAGACTGGTTTCTTGATGTCATTACTTGGTTTCGGTTTTTTTTACCTATTTCTTGAAGATAGCATCATTTATATCCCCTCAAGCAATGGTAGTTGACATACCAAATGCTCTGAAGCTAGTTTTAAAGCTCACTTGTATGAGAACAAAGCTATTATAGAAATTAATTAACAAATGACTCGTTAATTTACCTTTACAACATGCTAACTTCATCTCATGTTATTGTGTATAGATAAAAATATATATATTTTTAAAGCAATACAATCATGTGCTACTAACAAAATTTTATATATATTGTTTGATTGATGAATAATTTATTTTCAAAAATTTTCAAAAATAATTTATTTTCAAAAATAATTTATTTTGAAAAATAAGATCTTCCAATGTAAGTACCTACATATCAAATTTCGTGGGAAGATTTATCTTTAACAAGTCATCAAATTCGGTGTAATGTTTGTATGACTTGTTTGTCAATGTATTTTACATCAAATCTGATGCAATGCAAAATCTTTGCCCAATTTTTTATAACTATGTAAGTTGTAAACTTAAAAAACTCTCAACTATCCTAACAATAATCTATTTATTAATGGTTTCTAATTAAACACATGTAAATTTGGTTAGAAAATTGTTACAGTAATATCAAGTGATATTCTAAGTATACTTCATTAACTTTTACAGCTCACATTGTCATACCTGTTTCTTTGATCAACATTAGTTACTTTTCCCCTCACTTCCTCTTTTTCTATATATTCAACATATTCTCTTCTCATTATCTTTCACACATACTCCTTTTCTCTAGTCTTATATCAGTCACATCCTAAGAAAGTAAAAATGTTGATCCACATCTCATACATAACATTAGCATCTCGTGATCGGTTTAGATACGAGTGGAGCCAAGATAAGGTTGTCATTTTTCAGTTGTTTGTTAAATACAACACCGGTTAATTTGCTCCACTCCGTGTCTAAACCGATCATGGGATGAACAATGTATTTTTCGGAAAGGTTCGTTGGAAATGTTTTAAGGTCACGCCCGTTTAAATTTTTCTCTAAGTATACGTGTAACAGCTAGTTTAACCACTCGTAAGTACACGCAACAATTAAAATACGAAGCACATTATTTTGAGCATTCTTATTATTGTAGGTCTTTCAAGAAACATTTTCAGGACTTTTATCTAAAACTTATTTGAAATCAAGTATAGTGTGTTTGAGGTAGATATGTTTCAGCTATTTATTTACTGAGATATTGTAGTTATTGCATGCTTATTGTTGCTGTAGTGCATTATAGTACACTGTACACAACCAGATCTTGTGCGAACATGACTATCTCGAAATCATACACTTGTTTCTTTGCGTATTCTAATTCATACTTCATAGCCTTCTTTTGCATTTTACCTCATACTCTCGCTCTCATCCTAAAATAGATGTCCGTATTGCTATTTGACGATTACTTAATTATTTGACGATTACTTAATTATTTGACGATGCTTTATTTAAGTGTACTATTTCCTTCATTCGAAATAATGCATCGTGCATTTCTCCAAGTATTACGACCTTAAGTCATATGTGTTACATCTAGGACATATGTATAGTACCATGCCATTCTTCTTTGTAGGTATAATGTGACAGATGAGCTAGGGTCGGCCTCACTTCGTACACATATTACTTTAAATAGTAAATGATAATGACTTTGAGTAATTAAATGTGTGCAAAAGAGTAAATATCTAATTTAACCTAAACTTGATATGACTCGAGAGACTCGCGAGCCGAGTAATTTGGAGCTCGAACTCGATTCAAAAGTCTCTCGGGATTGAGCTCAATACAATGCCATTATTCTACATCGTTTTCTTCTTTGTAGGTATAATGTGACCGACGAGCTCGGGTTCGAACTATAAAATTAAGGTATCAATTCAAAATTCTTCAACCATGCTTCAACTACTAAATTAAATACATCAACCAAACACACAATTCATAGTTTATAGATCCCTTATCTTTCGCACTTATTGAACACCCCGTTAATATTTTGACAAGTTAGAATGACTTTTCATAAAACTTGAAGCTTCATCTACTGAAGAGAACATGGTAGATCATTGTTATAACCTTAAAACTATCTAAGAAACATATAAATTTTAGTATGATTTTATGATTATTTATAATGAAGAATTATCGAATTTAAGCAACTGGAAGATTCAAAGATATAATGTCGAATATGGTTTACATATTGATAAAAGATTGTAAGTCGTAATCCAAGTCCTTAAAGGATTTTGGTCATTTCACGATAACATTTTTCTAGATTCAAGAGTTTGGTACGAGTTAATAGCATCCTATGTTAAATATTGCATGATTCACTCTCCTTAATTTCCTCCATTTGCATTTACTGATTGTCCATAATTAGCTCCAAAATATTGTATTTCCTTTTCTTGTATTTGGCTAATTAAGCCTCACCTTGTAAACTGTTTTTGATATCAATAGATAAAACCAACTCATACCATTTCTTTATCCTATGACTTGGGTGTTATGACATAATGAATTAATGATGAAGTACGGATCCTAGTAACAGGTAAACTATAAATTTTGTTAAATTTATAAACTACAAACATTCCATATAAAATTAGTGAGTAAGTGACTATAGTTGCATTTGCATCATGTCTCTAGACCCATAAACCAATTAATTCCCATAATAAAACCCCAAGATATTTCCATTATCACAACTTGAATATCCTAAACCTATAACACGTTTTCATTTGTTTTAAAATCAATTCTCTCATTAGTCATTACTTCAACAAAAAAAACAGTATCCAAGGCTCCTCACTTGAGTATGACAAAGATTAAGCCATGGTTGGTGAGGTATATTTATTGTATTTCTCAATTTGCTTATAAATATTTACATTCCAACGCAAAGATTTATTCGACTCCTTTACAAACATCAAACACTGCAAAACATCTCAAATTAACACATACAAACAACAAATACCATCCTCTCAACAAACCACCACTGTCTCTCCCATGCATATTTTCAAGCATAATCCCTGCCGAAATTCATGCTCTGACCATTCATGCCTTTGCTTTTGTTTCACGAAACACACTCAACAAACCTTTCTATTATTATTGAAATAGGTGGTGTCGGAATATATCACAAATTACAAAGGTAGATTTATCTTAGTCTTTGATAATAATTATTAATTAGCCATTTCAAAACTAATAACATGTGTATGGTTATTGATTTTCTACTTGTTGTCCCTCTTGCAGGAGTTGAAAATGCCCATCTTATATCACTACAGACAACCCATTTCAAATAATCCGGTTTGATAAAACCGATCTTATAGGGCTAAGTATAATAAGTATTTAAAAGTATTAAATTATTAACCCTTGTAGTACGTAGGATTTGTGTAGATGATTTTTTACCAAAGATTCTGCATAATATGCTACCGAAAAGAAATAGTTTGTTGGGAGGCAAAACAGTACCAAGACATGAAATCTCTACTCTTTATTTTACAGATCTTTATATACGGGTGTATACAATGTGATTCATGAATATGAGAATGGCAAAGTGGTTTCAAATCAAATTGTGTTCGCGAAAAACGGACCGTGTGCTTGGTGTGAAACTGATGAGAGGGAAGATTCATAAATGATATTTTTTAGTTGTTTTGTGTAACTAGCAGGGTACCCGCACGATGCGGCGGCGGGTACCCTGCGCTCTTTGGTTTTGCGGCGAGCAAATATTGCTAGGTTACGCATTTTTTTAACGATAACCGTACAAATGAATTATGATAATTTAATTTAAAATAACTTTAAGCAATAATAATTATATATCATTTTTAGCATTGATAAGCTCTAGATATGCTATACAATAAACATATCCATTGTACTTAAACGTTTTTGGTTAATATATTTACCAGGGTGCAGGATTACTCCCCTTTACACACAAAAAATAAACATATAACATCTTTCCAATAAATTTGACAATAAAAAAGTTAGGATTAAGTTTTATTTGACCAAACTATTCTAGCAAAATTTTTTTAATTAAATTCTAGCTTAAAACTTGTAACACAATTTGGCTCACTATCACAAACTGTCGAATGTCATTTGGACTTGCCAAACAAAAATTGGATTAATAGCCAAGGATGCCTAACTAATAATGAAATGAATTAGCTTGGTCCAAGTAATCAACAATTTAAATACTTAAAGGCTTAAAGCCTAACACCCCCTTACACATTTACACTAACCCTAAAACTTAAATCACAACCCTAATATTTTGCTAAAATAAACGCCACCAACCCTAACAATACTCTACAAAAAAATGCAGACAACATTTTTTCTTAGTAGCCACTAAACTAAAACACAAATCACATTTTTTTCTTCTCACTCCTTGCAGTCACACACACGAATAACAAATTACAAGCAAAAATACCCTTATCTTCTTATTTAACTTCGGGCAACAAACAACCTTTTGAGTTCGAATCACTGAATCGTTTGAAATGAAGATGTAGTTTTCATGGCTTTTAGATCTTTTAAATAAGGTCTCGGGTAGGTTTGTTATGTTTTCGTTTTTTTTTCTTAGACCGAAATGAAGGAAGAACAAAACATAGTTGTTTTTGTTCTTTCATTATAATATAAGTGTTAAGCTTCTCACTGATCTATGATGGTAAATCTCTTTTGGTTTCGTTATAAGAACGAATCATAAAGGAGATAAACTGAGATCTATTTCCTTTTCTTTTATGACTCTTGTGTGGTTGGTTGACTGAGATGAGATAGTTATTTGTATGGTTTGTGATGTTGATGGTTGACATGAGGTTGGATGGGTTTAGTTTAGATGTGAATGGTTTGTTGTTGTTCGAAAAGGGTATTATAACAGTGGATTTGTTATATGGGATTAGTTTAGATGTGAGGTTGGATTTGGTTTGTTTCCTTATTGATTTTTTTTCGAATAGGATACAAGGAAAGTGGAATGAATTATCGGTCGAGGGTACGAAGGGTTTGCTTGTTTGGAGCCGACCGACCTCGCCTGCAGTGGTGGGTAGCCTGTGTGTGTTATTGAGGAGAGAAAAGAAAACTGAATATGTCTCCTGTGTTCTTAGTTTATATACACATCCTAACGTTTTAGTCATATTAAAGTAAATGCGTATCAGTTTTATTTTTTAAATTCCACGGATGTTACAAGTTAGTAAAATGGGGGTGTTACATATGTTTAATATGAGATTAAATTCAAGACTTTCTTTTACTTTTCTATTAAAGAGAGTGTAACCGTATTGACCATTTTATTAGTCATAAAGCCTTTTTTAATTACAGTCATAAAGCCTTTTTTATTGACCAAATGGATCATTATTTCTTTATTAAGAAATGTTTTTGGTCTTACAAGTTTTAAGACTACTTTATTTAGCAAGTCTCAAACCTTTTATAAAGTAGTATAGATAAATGTGATATTGCAGTTTGTATCGTATAGAGTTTGAGAATGATTGGAATAATATGATACATAATGTGTCTTGAACTTGAACAAAGTGTACTAGCAAGTTGTAAATGCAACTTATAGGTATAACGTAGATGTAAATGTAAAGTACAAAGTAAACATTCCCAACTATTTTCTTGTACCATTCATAGTGTATTGTATTACATGATATTCAAACTGTATCTATGTTGACTCATGTAATCATAATATAATACATCATATCATATCGTCTATGTTCCTTGTGTTCAATAGAATTTAACTCTCTTCCGAATTCTAATGTAATAGTGATTAAGAATACCTTTCAACGTAAAACATAAAAGGTTTTACAGGTTACTAGGTTAGAGCTTTCGACTTAAAACATAAACGGTTTTGCAATGGTTAACGAGTAGACCTTTTCGATTGAACTTGAACAAAGGGTATATAGCATGCACAAGCAAAAACTAAGTATTTGACGATTAAACTTGAACAAAGGGTATATAATGCATTGTGTGTTTATCCAGTATTACGACCTCAAGTCGTGAATGTTACATCTAGGACATGTATGCATGTATAATACGATGCTATATATTATTCTACACTGACTTTCTTCTTTGTAGGTATAATGTGAAGAAGAAAAAAAAAGTATTGTTATTGTCTTCTTCGTATTTTGTGGTATTTCAATTCGTATTTACTTACTGTGTTATTTTTCCATTAAATAAACTTGCATTTAAAATTTGTTTCTGATGAGTAGGTGAGCACCCATTTATCATCTGTTTATTTACTTCTTGATACCATGTTAGGTCAGGTATTCAATTTTGTACTGTATCTTGTAAGAGGTTTAATTAAGTTCGGTAGATATGTCATGTCACAATATGTGGCGTGTATAGTGAAAGGATAAGCTGAATGTATAGGGTGCAACCGAATCAAATCAAGTCTAGCTCGACAAGACCTGAGCTCGGCTCGAAGATACTATGTTTAACTTGAGCTAGGCTGGCTAGCTCGGCAAGCTTTCATGATGGAAGCTCTAGCTCTCTGCTTAATGAATACATTTTTTTTACTTGTATTTACGTGGTAAACCTTAAAAATGTACATAGGACATATTACATACAAAAGTATGTGTATCTTAAAATGCTCGAAAAACTCATCACAACTCTAGATGGGTGCCTAAGATTTAAAGCGGCTAAACAAAATTTAAGAGTTTGAGAAGCTAACCTAGCTTCTTCCTACCATGATTGTGAATAAAAGAGATTCAACGAAGTTGATGAGACGTGTATGCCAAAACAACATAGCAGGGTTGTGTATGTTCATCTTCACCGTGCAGTTTATTGTCAACATCAAAACTCCTGTGTTATCAACGTTATCTGATCATTCGCCGTAGTATAATTTTTTCAATTTCCAACTCTATAAAACAACACTTTACACCATACGAAAAATTCAAGTGCTTTAGCATCTCAATAGAGATTTAGGCATTTGAGGCATACGATTTTACTTTTCAACTTTTTACTGTCAACAGGTTCCACCATCACTCATTAAGTACATATTTGTTCATCTATAATTTGTTTCAAAGTGTAACATTTGTTTATAGTCAAAAGCGTTTGAATTTTCATTTTCTAGCATTCCTTCATTTCTCGCGTCGCTGCATAGCGGTGCTCGAATCTGTAGTAAGATGATGGTTTTAAACTAGTTTAAGAAAAGTTAATGCATCCGTTAGACAATTTAGTTCTTTATACATGATTGCATATGTAGTTTGTTTTCTGTTCAACATAAAAATATTGAGGCTATTTTCATTTAATGTTTGCTTTGGTATCTGTCTTGTGTCTGGTGTACCTAGCAATATACAGGTAGACCATAGATGCAAGTGTAATCTTGATAAGCTTTTGTATGAAAATGGGACTGGTTTCTTAATGTCCTTACTTGGTTTCGTTTTTCACCTACTTCTTGAAGATAGCCTCATTTATATCCTCCAGCAATGATAGTTGACATACCAAATGCTCTGAAGCTAGCTAGTTTAAAGCTCACTTTTAAAGCTCATTTTTTAACTATGTAAGTTGAAAAATTAAAAAACATATCGGCATCTCAACTATCCTAACAATAATCTATTTATAAATGGTTTCTAATTAAACACATCTAAATTTGGTTAGAGAATTATTACAGTAATATCAAGTGATATTCAAAATTTAGTAAGTATACTTCATTAACTCTTTTAGTGCTCACATTGTCATATATGTTTCTTTGATCAACATTAGTTACTTTTCCCTCACTTCCTCTTTTTCTATATATTCACCATATTCTCTTCTCATTATCTTTCACACATACTCCTTTTCTCTATTCTTATCAATCACATCCTAACCAAGTGAAAATGTTGATCCACATCTCATACATAACATTAGCATCTCGTGATCGGTTTAGAACCGAGTGGAGCCAAGATAAGGTTGTCATTTTTCAGCTGTTTGTTAAATACAACACCGGTTAATGTGCTCCATTCGGTGTCTATACCGATCATGGGATGAATAATGTATTTTTCGGAAAGGTTCGTTGGAAATGTTTTAAGGTCACACGCCCGTTTAAACACTCGTAAGTAGACGCAACCATTAAGAAACGAAGCACATTATTACAAGCATTCTTATTATTGTATGCTTATTATTCCTGTAGTGCATTATATTACATGACCAAATCTTGTGCCGAACATGACTATCTCGAAATCATACACTTATTTTTTTGCGTATTTTAGATTCATACTTCATAGCCTTCATAATATATTATCATTTTATCATTGCTCATTGTGTTGAATTATGATTTAAACACTTTTGTATATTAACTTATATACTCTCTTTCTCTCTCTATCTATCTATTGTGACAACTGGTAAATGTCGAAAACTATTTTTAATACCATACTACTTTAAATTTTAGCAAGTTAAGCAATCGACTATAAACTTTTGATACGTTGCGGAATATTCTTTTGTTGGACCTTGTTTGTGACTTTAGACTAGGCACTACTAGATATCAGCACTAGGCAAAACCTAATAAATCGAGAAAACTTGAGAAAACCACTCGTCTAGTTCAATAGGCATATTTATGATCGGTTTTATTGAAAAAGCATAACTAGAACTATTGGCACACTTAAGAAAACTTGTTAGACTTTTAAATGGAATATTTGAGCTCGGGAATGTAGGAATCGAGAAACTTTAGAAAATTACGAGAATGATCCTTGTGGTTTTGTTCGGCCGTGCCCCAACCCTCCCACAATTTTGAAAATATTTTGACTTTAAGGGTAAATTACATAAATTTTGTCCATGTGGTGTATCACCCACCCACTCACTCAAAATAATCATTATCATCACCACCATCACCAAAACTTTCTCTCCCTCTCCTCTTTCCGATCTACAAAACTTTCTAGCAGCCGGACACAAAACCCACCTCTCCCCTTTCCGATCTACAACACCACGCGCCACAAAACCCTCCCCCACCCTCTCGTCGTTCACCCACGCGCCACCTAACCACCACCATCGGTCTTATTTTGTGTAGAAGATAAAGGTAGGTTAAAAAATCACGAGTTTAGCTCGTATTTTTGGTAACTCGTGGTATGAGTCACGGGTTGACTCATTCTTATGTTGGGTTTGGTTATAAAAATGTGGGAAACAAATTCTTGATAATTAAAAGTGGTAAAAACATGTTGGTTTCCGTGTCTTGGGTCTCGTGTTGCATTCGTGTGTCGCGTCAGCCGAGCCGAGGGCTTAGGCACTCGGTGAGGACTCGTTTGGTGTGCTTGATGACATGGTTTTGATGTTTTATTATTTTCTTGTTAATATTCTTGTTTGTTTCGGGTTTTGGATGAAACCCGAGAAGACGGAGGCGAGTTGGTAATTTTTTATGATGAAAATGCCTTGGTTTTGGTTGATGTCGAGTGGGAAAGCCCTCGAAAGGGCGTGTGGTTTGGTCGTTGTCGAAGGGAGAAATAGGTCGAGACCCTTATGGTCTCGGCAATACTTTGGAGGTTGAAATATTGTTGTTGTTGTTGCGTTTGGACATGGGAAAGAAAGTCGAGACCGATGGGTCACGGCTAGACTTGGTTTTGGTATTGCGAACTCGAAATTGGAATTGTTGTGAAATGATTAGTAGTGACGGAGGATAGGTTAGACGTGAGTGTAGACGACCACGTGAGGTTGAAGTTGTGATATTGGGACTTGACTTTATTGACTTGATGATATACTTATGAACTTTGCGCCAAGTCGGTGTCACGTTGACTTTTTAGTCATCTTTGACTCCGACAAGGCCGTGACATGGACTATATTGATTTTTGGACTTGATACAACTTAATTAATAAGTTGAGAATTAATGACTCGGACTTGTGACTCGAAACAAATAGTAAATCAAGTAACTATAACGATAACAATGACGTAAACAATAAATAATAAAAGGTTTTCATATTAAAAACAAGTATATCATACTTGTTATAATTCTTTTATTATATAAAGGAAAAAGAGAAGTGTAATGAATAATGAGAGAGTTACTAAAAGTTTTGAGGGCACGTAAAACTAGAAGTGCCATAAATGCTAATTTAATACTCCCTCCGTCTCAATTTAATTGTCCATATTTCCATTTTTGGATGTCTCAAAAAAATTGTCCACTTTCCCTTTTTAGTAAAAACTAGGGAATATAAAGGGGGAATATTCTATTTGTGTGGTTGAAAATTAAAGTTGTCCCACTTTTATTAAACTTTGTGTTTTCTCTCTCATGACAATTAAATTGAGATGGGGGGAGTACCATTTAATTGTTTGTCACGGATATTTGGATTAATAAACTTAAGTTACTTAACTAACGAACTTATTGGGTTGACGAATCGAGTAATACCTCGTTAGTTATGTCGGAAGAGTTTAGTAATGACAACATATCCTACGACGCACTAGGACGTGGTATAGTTTCGGAATAATAAGTAAGGCAAATACATTGTTAAGTTTATCAAATTGACGAATTCGATAAGTTTTGACAATATGTTCAAGAGACTTATTAGACTACAACTTGACACATAGATTTGTTGTGATCTTTTTTTGTTGATTTCTTGAGTAGCGTGTGTTCACATGGATCTTGTTAAGTCGACACCACGCACGCGCGGATACCAAACACTAGAAAACAGTTTTGAGAAAGAGTTTTTGGAAATAAAAACTGGATTAGTCCTATAAATACAAACACCCATGCATTCATAACCGGTGGTCTTCTATCCCTAACTCACGACAACATCTATTCCTAAAACACAGACAAGTCGATTTGATCTAGCAGTTTTTTAACCGATCGGATTGTTCATCAAATTCGATTAGGGTTTTGTTTGGTTTTATTGATTCGCTAATCTTGCATCTTTCATTGATCCAAGAAGGTTTAGTGTACTTGTTTTTGCTAGTTACTGGTTGAACTTAAAAGCAGAAACAAGCTACTCGTTTGTGGGTTTTCTCGGACAGAAGCAACAAACTTCTCGGATTAGTATTGTTCGATATCGGACAGAGGGTTAAGACAAGTTCTTGGGTTTTTCTTTGTTCGTGATAATTCAAGTATTCAAGCGTTGGTTTGAGTAAACGTTCTCGACTAGCGTTATCGAACGTACTTGTGGTTAAGTGTTTGTGTGTCGACTCGTAGAGGTGTTTATTTTAGACACTTGGTTTCTTATTCGTTATTTACTTGCGGGTGACTACGAGGGTTAGTTTTCTGCATCCCTTTTATTTTTAATTGTTTATTAATTATGTGTTAACCTAATTGCATAAACTAGATCCAATTCCGCTGCGTACTCGTTTGTGTTACTTGGTTAACTAGATTATAAAATCCCAACAAAAACATACGGCCATCGATGACACTAATCATGAACACAAAACTCGCGCCGCACAACAACCCATTTATGCTTCTGCTTTTGTTTTACGACTCAACAAACCTTTATTTTATTGTTGAAATAGGTGGTCTTGGAATATATCAAAAATCACAAAGGTAATATATCTTAGTGTTTGATGATTATTACTATTAAATAGCCTTTTCAAAACTAATAACATGTGTATGGTTATTGATTTTCCACTTGTGGTCCCTCTTGCAGGAGTTGAAGAAAGATGCTCAAAACACACCTTAATATCACTAAGGCGACCCATTTAATATTACATTGAAGTCATGAGTTCGTTAGAAAATGTTGTTTGTTCTCTGTTCAAAATGTGATGTTGGTCATTTTGTTATATGTATTTCATTTAATGTTTGCTTTGATGTGATATACGGGTTTGGTACTCTTGTGTTAATACCTAGCAATCAATAGGTAGACTCTAGATGCAGGCTGTGATAAGCTTTTGTATGAAAATGGAACTGGATTATTGATGTCATTACTTGGTTTCTATTTATTTCCCCTTACCAAGATAGCCTCATTTATACCCCTCCAACAATGGTAGTTGACATACCAAATGCTATGAAGCTACTTTTAAAGCTTACTAGCTTTTATGAGAACAAAAGCTATTATAGAAAATAACAAATGACTACTATTGGTTAATTAGTTAATTTACCTTTATAGAAGTGAAAAGAATCATCTTAGACATCATGGCAATCGGTTTTCATTGTTACAAAATTCGAGCTAGGATGCCCTCAATTAGTTGGGAGAATTGGTGTAAATTCGAATTCATGTAAATATGTTGTTTGTCCTGTATCGCCTCACTACTAGTTGGTAGTGATCTTGGCTTTTGTGAATAAAATTCAACTTTCAAAAAAAAAAGTTAATTTACCTTTACAACATATATACCAACTTCCTCTCATATGCAATTTTGTTTAACTGATGACGAATTAATTTGAAAAATAATATTTCACACATCCTTTTTTTTCTCTATTCTTATCTATCACATCCTAACGTTGATCCAGATCTCACACATAACATAAAATTAGCATCTCGTGATTGGTTTGGATACTAATGGGGCCAAGATATTAGTATTTGTTAAATACAACACCGGTTCATTTGCGTCATTACGTATCCATTCCTATATCAAGGGATGAATTATATATATATTTTTGAAAGGTTCGTTGGAAGTGTTTTAGGGTCACGCTGTTTAAATTTTGCTCTAAGTGTACGTTTAACAACTAGTTTACACAGGGGCAGAGCCAGGATTTGAAGTTAAAGGGGGCCGAAATAAATTTTAAAACGATAACGGTAGTTCGAAGTTTCGAACAAATAAATATAACAAAGCACAATAATCTAAAGAAAAAAAAAAGAATGAAGATCCATATATCTTAAGAATAAAAGAGACTCACTTCTTAGACAAATAGAACAATCTTAATCAATCATGATAAGAATTTCAATGGTCTTTAGCCCCAAATCAGATTTTGAAATCTCATAAAGTGGTTTGTTGCTGATTTGTTACATTATTCTAAGATTAAATGTGTGCGGCAACATATAACCAATAAGTAAGCATACAAGCAACTAATAATTATCAATTGATAATTAATGGTTAGCAAAACCATCGACTAAGTTCTATCATTCAAAAGTTAAAACAAAACAAAACACAAAAAAGTGAGGAACTAATTGAGTAATTGTGATCAAATAAAAAAAAATGAAGACTGAAAAGCATTTAATACCTTTTGAGAATTAGTTTTGATCTATCGTTCTTCATGAGCATAGCAGGTTATTATATTTTTTTCATGTAAACAATACAGAGTTAAATCCACCAACTAATCATATACTCACTATTTACGGGATTTTTACTTTTGGGCTATATATTACATTGGGCTTCTTGGGCTAGTTGAGGAAGGCCTAGCACCCGCTAGTCACCCCATCCCCTCCGCCCTTGAGTTTACAGAAGGGTGTCCCTAAAATTTGAAGGCCCAGGACGAAAATAAAAGTGAGGCCCCGCTATGTGAATAGTTGACACAATCAAGCCAAAAGATAAATAAATAAAATAAAATAAAATAAAATTGAAAAGTATAGAAATGATTAGGTGATAAAATGTATTATTAGATACCGAGGACACCACGTTTGAGTTTACAACAATCATATTGATTATGCTGTTTCGTTTTGAAGGCCTCTGAATTCTGGAGCACAATTTGAACATCAACGAGCTCATTAGAATTACCCTTTTCACCTAAATTCAACTATTTCTTTTTCATCATTTAATAGTTTTATATGAACATCAAAGAGCTCATTAGAATTTTCATTTTCACCGTATAACAACTTTACAAAAATTACATGCTTATTTATATAATAATAACAATAACATATGTGGTAAATTTGGAGGCCCTCAAAATTTGAGGGCCTTGAGCGTTCGCCCCACCCTTAAGGACGGAACCGTTAATATACGAAGCATATCTTACTCCTTTATAAAGCATTTAGCCCTTTTTTGAATAAAAATACTTGAAAATTCATTTTGTTTATTATAAATTTCAATAGCTTGCACATAAATGAAAATTACGTCTAAAAAAAATTAAGTGTTTTACATTTGCAACAACCTCCAATATTAATATATCCCATTTAAGACAAAAAAATTAACAACAAATGATTTTCTTTCAACTTTTCAAGCTAATCCTCCATTACATATCATTAGAACATCTATTAAGTTGAGGTATGATCAAACAAGAAATATAATAAAAATGAAAAGAATGAGAATAAACTACAACCACAAATATTAGATTCATCCATAAAAATAGATGAATCTTCCTATTATTATTTTTTTTATTTGAAATATGTGGCTATAATTCTTTCTTATTTTTCTCATTTAAATAATTTTTCTCACTAGATCCATACTCAACTAAAGCTAACCAATACAAATAATATGCAAACACAAAAACAAAAATTTTAAAAATACAAATAATAAAGCTAAAGTTACAACATATATTCTTCCACATGCATATTTTATTCCGAACCTTATATTTTTTCAACGTTGGAGCAAAGGAAGACGACACAACATTTATTATACTTAATGCTTATACGTTATATAATATTGTGACGAATATTACACAACATTTATTAACTAGCAAGAATCTTTTACTGTCAGTTACAATTTCGTAATACTACTAATTACCATTCTCTTTAAACTGTTGCATCAAGATGCATGAGTACTTTACCATATTCGTATGAAATAGAGTGCGAAAAAGTTGTTACTTAAAATTCTCACCATACTTAAAGTTATAATCAAGGAAAATATATAATTAAATAATATTGTTGCTAAAATTTTTGATTACATAGTATCCGCCGCTGCAACATGCCAGTACTCTGCTAGTTATTAAGCATTATTATTATTGTAGGACTTTCAAGAAACATTTTTAGGACTTTTAGCTAAATCTCATATAAAATCATTATATATTATGAAGGCAATTGATTTATAGCTATTTCTTTACTAAGATATTCTAGTTACCGCTTATTATTGTTGCAGTGCATTATTTTACACGACCAAATCTTATGCGAACATGACTATCTCGAAATCATAAACTTGTTTTGTTTGCCCTATTCTAATTCATACTTCATAGCCTTAGTAATATATTATCATCCCATTATTGTTCATTGTATTGAATTATGATTTGAACTCTTCTACATTTTACCTTATATTCTCTCTATTTTTTACTAAGCTTGATATGACCCACGAGGCTCATGACCCCAGTAATATAGAGCTGAAACTTGACTCGAAAGTCTACCATAGTAGCGCGGGCTCGAGCTCAATACAATGCCATTATTCTACATTGTTTTCTTCCATTATCACAAACTGAAAATCCTCAACCTAAAACACGTTTTCATTTTCTTTTGAAGCCAAGACATTAATGTTGAGCTTTTTACAAGCTTTTACGTTTTGGTTGGTGTTGGTGTAGGTTGTACATTTATTGCATGTGCTTCTTACTTTGCTTATAAAAATCATACTCTCCAATATCATTAGTTGCTCACCCCTTCAAAAACATCAAACACTACAAAAACCTCGTAAGCTACTCCATTTTTACTTATCTTCCACAAACACATACAAACAACAAACAACATCCTCTCAGCAGCCACCACTTTCTCTCCCATGCATATTTTCAAGCATAAGCTCGGCCGAAACTCACATCGCACATGCTCCGACCCATTCATACTTTTGCTTTTGTTTTACGATACACACTCAACAAACCTTTATATTATTATTCAAATAGGTGGTCTCGGAATATGTCACAGGATTCGGTGGAGGGACATTCAATGTGTCAACAACACACCCGCTCGTGTCGAGAGTCCAGATTATGTGCCTTTTTCTCCATCTTATGTGCCTCCCTCTCCAGCTATATCTCCAGCTGCAGATGAGGAGAATTTTATACACCGTCCTCCGATTCTTCCTCATCTTTTATTCTGCCGTCTCGCTTTGACGATACGGCGAGATGCCGGATTGAGGAGCGCAATTCAGAGTTAGAGTTTCGTGTGGGGACCGGATGGCAGCATCATTGGAGCGACTACGCCTCGGGTGTGATTGATCTTAGTTTCTAGTTATATTGTGATTTTGTGAACCATGTATCAACTATTAATCTATAACAAGCTTGGTTATTTATGTATTCGAAGCTTGTAACTTTGTGAAACATGATATTACTGATTTATGTTGTAAATAATTATACAAATTCTTTTGGCGGATGCAACCAAAAATCCTTTTGTGTGTCGTTGTGAGAGGGACTTATAATTGAAAAAACATCCCAAAAGCCTAAAAGTTGTAGTCAGAAGTATTATGCATGTCGTTTATCAAAGGTAAATAATTATACGTTTGCTAATTTACGTAAATATATCAATAACTTGTTTGTTAAAAATACATTTCTTATAATTGTTTCACCATGTAACAGCCAGGGGCTGAAGACTATGGGTGTCGATACTTTATGTGGAAGGATGTATTTCAACAAAAGTACTTTAGTCAAGGCTCTTCTTCAACGCAGTGCTCAAACTGCGAAACTAAAGATAATTTGGATCCTAGTTTTCGAGAAAATTCTATGGTTATATGAATATTACCTTGGGTATTTTATTTTCTTGAAAAGTTTAATTATCGAAAATACTAAAATTGAATTTTGCTAATTCTTTAAATGTATTAATGCAACATTAAACCGTAAGTGAAGGTTATTCCTGTATTGGTAAATTGATCTACACCTGTAAGGGTTTTGGTAGAGTCAACTTTACTAAAAAAATGAACCTAGTCCTCTTTTCATAAGAAAGAGTGAGATTCAATCCTATTCCTTGTCATGAATGAAGAAAGGTATGATAGGACAATTAGAATTGTCTAAATTCTAAATTCATAACTCGTAAGCCTTTTTAATAGTTAAGAAAATTGCATATTTTCTGAGTTATTAAATTAGAAGCTAGACTAATTTACTGAAAAATTGGTAAAAGATAAACTAGTATATTTTATCTAGTTGTTTTGTTTTAATCATTTAAAAGTACTACTTACAATTGTTGAAATAGTAGAACTATTAAGAAAGAAATTGCATGCCCAATTATTTCAAGTTAATAGCATTGATGAATAATTCATCATCTACGTAGTAGAATACATTCTTTTAAGTACATAAGTAATTGTTATGTATGGACTTTCTCAAAGGTGTAGGAAGTAAATAGTACACTATTTTCTTTCACTGGTTAATGTAACACTTACAATGTTGTCAAATCCAGTGGGAGTGTTGTGTTCTTATTACTGAATAAGGAATTAATGTAATGATCTCTAATTCAGTGGGAGTTACAAGCTTTGTCATCTTGGTAGTAACCCAGATTATCTCTAGAATGTCTTAAGATAATTACTTTCCACTTAGACACTTATGTTTTCAAGGATAGTCATATACGTTTCCTTATTATACAATGAAGTGGTTCTACATCTACTAGTTATGCTAATATCAATGACACAATCATATTGATCACATAAACAAACATATGTCGTGTTGTTTATCTACATGATGTTGTTCCATGCACAAGTGGGAGAAATCTATATTGTGTGCAAAGTACAACATATAAGTATACGATTTAACGGATTCTCTTGACTGCAAGGTAAGAGACTAACGTTCTAATAAGACTTGTACATATCTAATTCAAGAAACACTTGGTGTTGTAATTTACGTCATGTGAGAACTTGGCGAGCTTGCAACAACAAAGTAAATCTCTATGTGAAGTCAGACCTTGCATTGACATATTTGCAGTTTCTAAATTAGACAAGTATTTAGAATATGTGTCAAGATGATAGATATAAGACTACTTCAAATTAAATATTTATGTATTATTAGAATGACATAAATGAAGTAATTTAATACTACTTCAATTTGTTTATTTATGTATTTTGGAATGACATAAATGTAAAATAATGTAGTCCTACATTATTGTGAAGTAAATAAATTAACTTGAAATTACTATTGAAACCAAGAGTTGTGTTCATAATTACTTTAGTTAAACATGTTTATGATTCATTGTAAAGATATAAACATAAAGTCTTTTAAGACTTATAATAAAGTAAGACGTTAACTTGTTATGTTTTTTAATTAAGACATATACAAGAAGTCATTGAGTTGATCAATGATTTATAACGTTAAATGGGATTATAACAATTTATGTTTTCTTGATGAGACATGGACATGAAGTGACTTGATTAAAAAGTACTTGTGTTATAAAGCATGCAATTGGCTTGAATAGTCTATTATACCATTAAGTTGACTTAGTTGGTAAATAGGTAAGCCAAAAGGAATATGTTTGTCTTATATATTGTTAGATTGTCTTACAATATTAAATTCTAATGAATACCACAAGTTGATGGTATGTTCAGTTAGGAGAATCAAATTCTAGTTGATTTGTTTGATTCAAGATAACCATAACTTCTTTCTTAAAAAGGAACAAGGTTAGAAATTAAGTATGGATTGAATATACTCAATATGACTCCAACCTAGAAGATTAATAAAACACCATTTTATTATGGAATGTGATGAATCACATTAAGTTTTAAAATTGAAGATTCTGAATTTGTTAAACTACGTATGAATAGGTTATTAACAAACTAAAGTCAGAAATTATCAATGTGTATTTGTAATATCCCAAAAAGAGAACAATGTAGTTTTGCTCTAACTGCTAAGTATATATAGATAGTCTATATATTACAAAAGGCAAGTGGGAGTTTTTTTTTATCTTAAAAGATAAAATTACAAGATACATAATCTTCTAAAACACACTAGTAAATATCATGATGAGGTTAGACATGTAAATGATAGACCTCATGATGATGGAATTTTCATTCATAGATCTGCAAGGATAACTAAGATATTTGACTTATATCTTTGAGAAATATGAGTTCGTGATTATAGTAAACCTGATAATCATTATGATGGATTACCAAATATTGAATTGGGAAAATTACTCATACTATGAATGTTAAAGATGTTGTCCATAAAGATAATCAATTTTGGAAATTTGGTTTATCTTAATAGTTAGACTAGAGAATGGAAATGAGTTTCTTCAAAGAGATGAAAAACCCCTAGTGGTTTGGATTTCTATGTAGAAATCATATGGAAAATATTGTATACATATTTAATGCATGACAAGATTATTGATCACACTTAAGCAATTAATTATGATTGCATATTCTTTTTAGACACATTAAATATATAAAGATGATAATGGTCATACTTGTTTTCATTAATATGAAATATGACAATGGAAATTCAAAACTCTTTCTTGAGAAATTACTTGAGCAGGACGGTAAGTAATTGAAATGTTTTTTGAATTCATATAATCTTTGGTAGTGTACAAAGTGCAATAATTCATGAATGGATAAGTGCATGCATCTATGAAATTATTCTTATGTTTAATTATTAAATCCTAGTTTTGATTTATAATTGAAATAAGATAAATTTTAAATATTCCTGAAAGCTAGTGGGAGTATTATGTTAAGTTTCTTAAATCTTATATGTTGTATAACATATAGGAAGTAACATTCCTTGTAAGCTATTCTAATAAACATGTGCAGTAAAATAAATGATTCTAAATAAAACATGATATATCATTTGGGAAATGGGTAAATATCTTTTGACAAGATAGAACATGAATGAAATCTAAGTTTGACAACATTAATATCTAACTAAAAGTTATTAGATAACTTGTGTAATGAATATTCTAATAGAATTACATCCTCAGCCTGGAATTACTTCTAGATTCTATGGATGAACAATATGTCAATTGTTGTGCAAATTGTCATCAGCTTCAAACTTGAAAGTTTGAAAGACATCAAACATTACACAATAAGATATTATAGTTTACGGAGTTTTAATGAGCATATTGTTGTTTGTATATAATGATGCTGGTTTAATTGAGATGACACTCAATACTAGTTATGGTAGGATTTCATCCTTGTTAATGGCCATGTGAACTAGTTGTGCTACTAAGAGCGCAGTAGCATTATACATTAAAAGAATAAGAATAATTTAAACTTTAAAATGTTTGAAAGTTTAAATTGTCATAAACTTGGTGATAGAGGATGTCACACACTTTATGAATTATTATGTGGATTGGTGAATGCACACATACAAGGACTTCATTAATTGAATTCTTATAAGTATTCTCAAAATTACGATAGATCAAGTTGGTTGATTTATGTCTAGTCAACAAGTATGATTGTCATTACTTGAGGCATAATTCATCAACTGGAATTTTCATGCATTGATCTATTTAATATTTGGATAAACGATGTTAAACAATTATTATGATAAATCAAATACTTGGTATGTTTGATTTTATAAAATATTGTATCATATATTTGCATGTTTAATCCGTGAATAAATTTATTTATTCTAAATCGTCCGTTGTCGATTAATGATATGGGAGTATCATTAAATTAAGACAAATCTGAGAGATATGATACAATATACTTGAAAGTATATTGATGAAAATGCATACCAATTTCAGATGATATTTAATGAATTGAATATAGGACTTATCCCAACTACATAATTTACTTTGTGGATATTGTTATAAGTAAAATATGAATAGTTATCCTCGGATTGAGATACAGTATAAGTGTCATGAATGTAAAGTAATCACCTCTGTGGAACAACTTAACGCTATACGAATCGGGTGGTCATAAGGGTTGTTTCTCAAGTGTTGCAGTTCATGGGTTATTCCTGAGTCAAGATAGAATTTTGTTCCTTCAAATTTATTTTGATTTTAATATCATTGGCCCTCAGAGGGTTGATAAGATGTTTGCGGGCTACTCTAAAAAGATCTCCTCGATATGTTTAGAAGATTTGGTAATCTTGCTCATCACTAATAACGAAATGTAATGGTTAAATACAAAGAATGACTTAATTACATATCTTAATTAACATGGTATTAGAAATAAAAGGATAATAATAATGAGAAATCATTAAAAGGTTTTCTAGGAGCCTTGCTCGAAGTTGTACTAGAGGCATCAAGTTCCCTAGACGCTAACCGATGTGATCACTCTATTAAGATATATCCAAGTGCGACAAGTTAGTTTTATGGATATAAATTAGTAGACGTGAAGTTAGGATCAACTCAGACTACGTGGATTGCACACTTTACGTATGAGAATTTAAAGTTAAATAATTAAATATAAACGTTGTATTTATTTATTTATTAAAAGAAATAATCAATTTAACGTTAAGTAATTAATGTAATGGACTAACGGGCGTTAAATGTATTTGAAAAAGGACTAGAATGCAAAGTTTGATGTTTCGGAATCCTTTGGGGATACTCTCATCCGACCGCCAAGGAAGAAAAGGAAACAAACCCAACTTGTTCACCAAGTTTGCTTGGGTATATATACAAGGCTAGGGGTCTTGTTTTTGCATCTCTTGTATTCATTAGCTAAACCCTAAACTCTTTTTGTGTGTGTTTTAAGTTACAAACCGACGATTAAATCCTCTAGGGATCGACATCTTTTTCCACAAACCAAGTCATTTGGTTTAATAAAACTAGCATTACTTTAATCTAGTTTAGTACGTAGTACAAGAACGAGTAATAACATACTTTTTATTATTATTCTTGGATTTAATTACAAAACGGTAAGGTGTAATTCTCATAATCCTATGAACCCTAATTAGAGTTCATCTCAATTGCTAGTTTGAGGATTTGATTCTTGTTCGGCTAGAATCAAGAAAAGGTACTGCATATTCTTATGTTAATTAATTGTTCACATTGAATCCTATACGCTTCCGCTTGAATACTTTGATGTTTTGTGATTATTTATTTGATTGTCATGTTATATAATTCCAACAATTTTCTCTATTATCCTTAAAACATCCAACCAAAACAAAATATCCACAAAGGTTAAATACAAAACATTTTCAATTGACACTAGTGATGAAGATATAGTTAAGTCATGGATCGAGCGAATTAACGAAACTTATCGTCATCTTGATCATTTGGTATTTGGACTAGATACCAAAGGTATCCAAGGTTATGTTCCCATTCTTCAATTGTGTGTCGAGATTAAATGCCTACTTTTTCAACTCTCTCGAAGTAGACTTCTTCCATACCAAAACCTTTTTTAAAACCCGCACATATTTTCGTTGTTTCTGCATGGAGGCGATATGAAGAGGTGATGAAATGTAGATCACAATATATGTGGTAATGAAAATTTTAGATGGTTTTATCACCTAAAATGGTTGGCATACAAACTGTGGCTATATATAACGCCAATTATGAGTCAGGAGGGATTGGGTTTGGCTCAAGTAGCCAAGATGTGCTTGAAGTATAAGAACGAGGCTGTGAAGAGGAGCATGTGGCATCTACCAAAACACCAAAAAGCCAAATTGACTATTATGCAGCGGATAAGGCTTTCATTTCTTTCAAGATTGGAAATTTTATTCTAGTTCGTGACTTATTTAGTTATTGGCTCCAATCATATCAATTTAGTTACAAACCATTTTGTACTTTTTCGGTCCGCTTTTTTTTTTTCCGCTTGTGCTAAGCTTATTGTTTCATTAATCAATCAAGGAGTTAAATTTGTATTTTATCAAAAGATTTCTAATGTTTGTGTAATCTAAGGACAACATATATATGTTGGTTTTATTGATATAAATTAGTAGACGTGAGTTAGGAATTTAACTCGAGACCACGGATTGCAATACACCTTTACGTATGAAAATTAAATTTAATAATTAAATGTAATAGTTATATTTATTTATTAATTAAACGAAAAATATAAACGAACGTTAAGTAATTAGTTGTAATGGACTAACGGTCGTTAAATATAATTGGAAATGACTAAAGATGAAATTGAGATCGGAAGGTTCTAGAATCCCTGTGGAGTCCTAGGCCGATCGTTCAAGGGGTTACCATAACCAAATCCTTAGCCAACTTGTTCACCAAGTTTGTTTGGGTATAAATACAAAACCAAAGGTGTTTGTAATTTATCTCTTGTACTCATTAGCTAAACCTAAAAGTGTTTTGTGTGCTTTTCTTAAAAACCGGTCGACACTTCCCCAAGGGAGTCGATCCTCAAACTTTTCCCATACAAAGTTATTTGTTTAATCAAAACTAGCATTTACTTTAATTCGGATAGTAATGTGTGTACAAGAAAGTGGTACTAACACAATATTGTTAGTATTCTTGGATTGAATTACAAAACGGTAAGGGGTAATTCTTATAATCCTAATTAAATCAAATTAGGGTTCTTCCTAATTGCTAGTTTGTGGATTTGATTCTTGTTCGGCTAGAATCAAGTAAGGTACGCATATTCTTCTTATGTTAATTAATTATTCGTTAATAATTCCTATATGCTTCCGCATGTATACTTTGATGTTTTGTGATTATTTATTGAATGTCATGTTATATAATTTCAACAGTGGCATCACGAGTCATTGGTTTTAATGAGTAATTAATTACATAAACGCGTAATAAAACAAATAATTGTATGTTGTTTGATATGCTTAATCTAGGGTTTTGGATTATTTTTTTTGCATGTGTCGATTTAATTTTTTTTAATTGGAGCGTACCCCATTATTTTTTTTAAGTCGACACCTTTAAAATTTTTTAGGGTTTTAAATTTGTTTGTTAACCTTATCGAAACCTAGAATTAATATATATGTTACGTGATTAATTCATGAATAATATATTATGTGACATGGAATTATTATATGCGATCTTGTGACTAATTGTATAATTGTTATGATTTATCCATGATGATACATACATGTTTGTCATGGGTAGTTGCTTGAATATTGTTTAATTGTTTAATTATGGGTTTACGCAATCGATTCATCGATGTATGTGGCTCACTTTCAATTGAGAGAGTGAAAGCCCTAATTAATATATACATTAATTTAACGTAGACATTGATTATTAATAGGGATTATCGAATAAGTTGCATGTGACTACTTGTTTACACGTATTAAATTGTTTATTATGTGCGCATTATTTTTTAGTTGTTAATTTTTTATTTGTTTACTTGTTTGTTTATTTTGTATGACAGTTTTAAGCAAATGGTAATTTTGAATAGAAAAATAATACGGACTAAACAATTGTGGAATTTGATTTGTTTTTTAAGAGTTAAGTTTTCAATAGTTTAATTGATTGATGATTTTGGTACAAAAAGTGAGAACGGCTCACCCAATTTGACGGACTGTGTGGGAAGTATTAGGAGGGGAGCGATTAAACTGTGGACCCTAAAGAGGAGGTTATTGTCAAATACTACCAAACTCCTCTTGTTTATGCAGTCAAATTGGAGTTATCAAGTAGGCTATGAGTACAAAATCATCTTAAGGGCTTAATTAGCTTTAATTCCATGCGCCATTTCGGTGATAATTACCTGAAACACTAAGTGTTTACACTTATGCAAAAGTACGGTATAATGAACGATAATTAAAGGTAAATTCCTTGATTGACGAAACCAATACCTCAATCAAAACTTTGATAATTTGATCTTTATGAATTGGTAATAAAAAGTTATTTATTAAAATTATGCTACAAGATGAATGCATGACATCTTTGTACATATTTGATTTGACCACATAAAATCAAAATTAGTACCCTTATAAATTAAGTTATATGCCATCTAATTAAAAGGAACACTTGAAGTTGCAATTTACGCCATGACAAGATTTGGCGAGATTGTGATGGAGAGGTAAATCTCTATGTAAAGTCAGACCTTACATGGACATATTTGCAGTTCTTTAAGTTAGACGCTTAAATTGAGTAGGAAGTGAGAACTGGACTCAAGGCATAAGATGGGATGAAACATGTTTAAATTTGCAATAGCTTTGGAAAATACAAATCCCATAATGATCTAGGAATTGGAAATTGTTTGCCAATTATTGTTCGACATATTACCTTATTATGTGTTTTCGTTACTAGCGAGATCAATGATGTAATGAATCTATGATAATTTGGATCCTAGTTTTCGAGAAAATTATATGGTTATATGTTTATATTACCTTGGGTATATTTTATTTTCTTGAAAAGTGTATTATCGAAAATACTAATACTTGAACTTTTTTCTGCAGAAATGGCTCAAAACAACGATAACACTAACACTGCACTAAGTTCTACATTCAAAAGCTTTTTGATCGAGAAAAGTTGATGGCTCTAAGAATTTCAATGATTGCACGCTCTTTGAGAATTGTCTGTAGAGTTGCCGACGGTTGAATTATCTCGATGAACCTTGTCTTGCTGAACCAATAGCACCAAGCTACTCAAGCCAAAAAGATGCTTGGAAAATTGAGTATAAGCCGCCTTATGTTGGGAACGATGGAACTGCTCTTCAAAAGCAACAAAACTACTTCCCATATAACATGCTCAATGAACTTCGAACTATGTACGAGAAACCAGCTGCTGTCGAGATTTATGACTTGATCGATGTTACACAGTACCGCAAGGTGCAGAGGGTAAACCCGTAAGTGCTCATGTAATGGAAATGAAAGGTTACATGGACCAATTAAGCACTTGGTAAAACTTATGAAGATGACATGGCGTGAATCGATTAATAGATCCCTTAACAAGGATTTCAATGGTTTTGTTAGGAACTTCAATATGCACGTGGGGAAGAAAGCAAGCATCGACCTACACGCATTGCTTATTGATTATGAAAAATGTTTACCTCAAAAGGTTCCTACTCCCCAAGTACTGGCTATTCAGGGTGGAAGGATTAATAAACCAAAATCGCAGCGTGCGAACAACAGGAAGCGGAAGGGTAAGGGAAAGGTTGACAAAGGTAAACAGGTTATGGCCTATCAACCTGAACCCAAGAAGAACCCTACTCCAAGGAAGGAAAATCCTAAAAAGGATCAAGCTTGCCACTACTGCAAAGTAGCGGGTCACTGGAAGAGAAATTGTGCTCTCTACCTCGATGATTTGCCGAAACATAAGATCAAGAATTCTGGGTCCATGGATCGCCTAGTACTCCTGTATCATATGTGTAATTGAATTATTTACTCTAAATCATAAAATTCCGGGTATATGATAATGGATGTAGTATTCACATTTGTAATACAACTAAGTAGGATGGAAAGGAAGCGGCCTATGGGAGCAATATATCAAGTGGGAAATGGCGACATGCAAATTTGAAAGCCATATGAACGCTTAGTTTAGTATTGTCTTCAGGCTTAGTACCGTTATTAAACAATTGTCATTATGCATCTTCTATAATTAGAGGTGTTGTTTTCGCTTTGTTGGATGATGGTTTTACTCATACTATTTCACGAATGGAATTTCGTTTCTTTAAATGGTGTATTTTATTTTATTGCGACATCGTGAATGGTGTGTTTGAAATTGTTGTGATTGGAAATGAATATAACAAATATAATAATTCGATGTTTAGCATCAATAACAAAATAAAGTTGGACTTGAATTCTTCTTATCTTTGGCATTGTAGACTTGCTCATATAGGCAAGGCTCGCATGCAAAAGTTGCAACAAGAAGGGCTTTGCAAAATATCAATGATGAATCATTTGATAAATGTGAGTCATGCATATCCGAAGATGACAAAGAAACCTTTTCATAGCAATATGGACAAGGCCCTCGATCTACATGGTCTTATTCATACCGATGTGTGTGTGGACCACTTAGACATGTGTCAAAGAGAGGTGCTAGCTACTTCTTAACTTTTACTGATGATTTCAGCCTTTATGGTTATGTTTATTTACTTAAGCATAAATATGAGGTGTTTGAAACATTTAAGGTTTTCAAAGCGGAAGTAAAACTGCAATTGGGAAAGAAGATTAAAGCTATTCGATCTGATAGAGGGGGTGAATATTTAAGCCAAGAGTTTAAAGATTACTTAGCTGAGAATGGAATTGTCCAAAATCTCACTTCTCCATATACTCCACAACAAAATGGTGTATCTGAGAGAAGAAATCGTACATTGTTGGACATGATACGATCTATGTTTAATCTTACTACTCTACCTTTATCCTTTTGGGATTATGCTTTAGAATCAGCTGTTCGCATTCTAAATATGGTTCCCACAAAGAAGGTTGATAAGACACCATATGAAATATGGCATGGTAAAGCTCCTAAACTGTCTTATTTAAAGGGTCCGAGGTTGCGATGATGTTAGACGTGACTCATGATAAACTCCAACAAAGATATGTGAAGTGTATCTTCATAGGATACCCTAAGGAAACTATGGGTTACTACTTCTACTATCCAACTGAAAATAAAGTAATTGTTGCTAGGTATGGAGATTTTCTTGAAAGTGATCTCGTATCTCAAGAATTCAGTGGCAGAGTTTATGATCCGAAGATGATCAAGAAGATGCATTACCTTCGAAAACACTAACATTCCTGTAGAGAACTAATAGTTCGGGTCCTCCACCGAAGTTGAAGTGATTCCCGTTCGTAGATCCGTAAGGTCTACGCGTGCACATGAACGTCTATGTCTTAATGTAGAGGTTGAGGAAACTATGTTAGGAGATCTTGGAGAGCCTACTAGTTATAAAGCTGCCATGGCAAGTCCTGAAAAGGAAAAATGGTAAGTTGCAATGAAAAGGAAAAATGGCAAGTCCTGAAAATGAAGTCTGGGAAGAGGTCGACTTACCTCCAAACGCCAAGGTGGTTGGAAGTAAGTGTCTCTATAAAATTAAGACTGACATGGATGGCAATGTACACATCTATAAAGCTCATCTAGTTGCGCAAGGTTTTACACAAACTTATGGCATAGATTACGAGGAGACCTTTTCTCCTGTAGCGGACATTAGAGCTATTAGAATTCTCATAGCTATAGCAGCGTACTATGACTATGAGATATGGCAGATGGATGTAAAAACCGCCTTCTTGAATGGTCGGTTAGATGAAGACATCTATATGAAGCAACCTGAGGGGTTCGTGAATCCACAATTTCCAAACCGTGTGTGCAAACTTCAAAGGTCCATTTATGGATTGAAGCAAGCATCAAGGCAATGGAATAAGAGATTTGATGAACAAATCAAAAGGTATGGATTTATTCAAAATCTTGATGAGCCATGTGTATATCACAAAGTTAATGGGAGTGATGTAATTCTACTTATCCTTTATGTCGATGACATATTAATTATGGGAAAAGACATTGCAAGTTTGCAAAATGTTAAGGCATATCTTGGGAAGTGTTTTTCCATGAAGGATTTAGGAGAAGCTGCATACATTCTGGGAATCAAGATCTACCGAGATAGGTCAAAGCGGTTAATTGGTTTAAGTCAAAGAGCTTACATTGATAAAATATTGAAGAGATTCAATATGCAAAATTCCAAGAAAGGATATTTGCCGATGGAAGTAAAGCATGGCTTATGTAGCGATATGTGTGCATCAACACCAGGTGAGTGGCACGATGCGAAAGTTCCTTATGCTTCGGAGTAGGATCTATTATGTATGCTGTGAGATACACAAGGCCGATGTAGCGTTCGCCGAACATGACCAGTCGATATCACAGAATCCGTGAACTTCACTGAATCTGTTAAACATATTCTAAAGTATCTTAGGAATACGAAAGATATGTTTTTAGTGTACGGTGGAAATCTAGACACGAGCTTGTATTGGTGTTACTCGTGGATGGCCCCTGGCAGTGGATAAAGGTGATAATGGTATCGGACGGGCTATGTCTTTGTCATCAATGGAGGAGCAGTTGACTGGAAGAGCAAGAAGCAGAGTACGACAGATGTCCGCAATAGCCGAATACATAGTCGCTTCGAAGCCGCAATGGAGGCTGTTTGGATTAGGAAATTCATTTCCGGGCTTGGTGTTATGCCTTCAATTGAATCGCCTATTGATATGTATTGTGACAATTCTGCTGCAATCATATTTGCCAATGAACCTCGAGTCATGAAGCACCGCACATTTTCTACTAAAAATATCACTATGTTCGGGAACAAGTCCGTGAAGGTGAAATTAATCTATTGAAAGTTCACACATATGACAACTTAGCTGATCCTTTCACTAAGGCTTTGGCTAGAGACAAGCTTATTGGACTTGCCAATGGAATTGGACTTCGTATAGCTAATAGTTTCATGAATCGTGATTAGTATTTGGATAAAAGATATTGTAAAACATTTATTATTTGATGAAATAAAATTTGGATTATGTTTATTTTCATTTATAATATTGTTGTCCTATATTTGCATGTTTAATCCGTGAGTAACTAAGTTATTCTAAATTGTCTTTTGTCAATTAATGATATGGGAGTATCATTAAACTAAGACAAATCTGAGATATGGTAGAATATACTTGAAAGTATATTGATGAGAATGCATACCAATTTCAGATGATATTCAATTGAATATAGGACTTATCCCAACTACATAATTTACTTTGTGGATATTGTTATAAGTAAATAATGAATAGTTATCCTCGACTTGAGATACAGATAAGTGTCATGAATGTAGTGCATTTCGGGAGCAACTTAACGCTATAATGAATCGTAGTCATAAGGGTTGTTTTCAGAAATGTTGCAAAGTTTGTGGGTTAGTCTCGTAGTCAAGATAGAATTTGTTCCTTCAAATTTATTTTGGAGTTTAATATCGCTGGGCCCTCGAGGGTTGACAAGATGTTTGTGCGGCCGCACCCAAAATCTCCCCTAAATATGTTTAGAAGATTTGATAATCTTGGTCAATCACTTATAACGAGAAACAGAATAGTTTAATAAAGAATGACTTAATTCCATATCTTTATTTAACGTGGTATTAGAAACAAAAGGATAATAATAATGAGAAATCATTAAAAGGTTTTCTAGGAGCCTTACCCGAATTGTGCTAGATGCATCGAAGTGTTGCTAGACGCTAACCGATGTGATCACTCTATTAAGATATATCCAAGTGGGAGCTGTTGGTTTTATGGATATAAATTAGTAGACGTGAGTTAGGATTGAACTCGAGACCACGGGATTGCACACTTTACGTATGAGAATTAAAGTTAATAATTAAATGTAATAGTTATATTTATTTATTAATTAAACGAAATAACTATAACGAACGTTATGTAATTAGTTGTAATGGACTAACGGTCATTAAATATAATTGGGAAGGACTAAAGATGAAATTGGAGATCAAGAAGGTTCTAGAATCCCTTGTGGAAGTCCTAGGCCGATCGTCCAAGGGGTTACCATAACCAAATCCTTAGCCAACTTGTTCACCAAGTTTGTTTGGGTATAAATACAAAACCAAGGGTGTTTGTAATTTATCTCTTGTACTCATTAGCTAAACCTAAAAGTGTTTTGTGTGCGTTTCTTCGCTAAAAACCGGTCGACACTTCCCCAAGGGAGTCGATCCTCAAACTTTTCCCATACAAAGTTATTTGTTTAATCAAAACTAGCATTTACTTTAATTCGTATAGTACGTGTATACAAGAAAGTGGTACTAACACAATATTGTTAGTATTCTTGGATTGAATTACAAAACGGTAAGGAGTAATTCTTATAATCCTAATTAAATCAAATTAGGGTTCTTTCTAATTGCTAGTTTTGTGGATTTGATTCTTGTTCGGCTAGAATCAAGTAAGGTACGCATATTCTTCTTATGTTAATTAATTATTCGTTAATAATTCCTACACGTTTTCGCATGTATACTTTGATGTTTTGTGATTAATTATTGAATGTCATGTTATATAATTCTAACAATATATAGTTACCTATTCGGAAATTTATCAATAAATTTTCTTAAATAATCAGCATCTTACAAATACCTAAACCATTATTTTTATCTAATACAACTGCATACAAAAAAAGAACATCCAAATACTATCTTCTAAACCTGTTTTTATTAGTACAACTTAATTATTACCTGAATTATTTTCACTTAGAAAAAAATAACCTCACCGAATGGGTTGGGTTGGGCTTTTGATGCTTTGTTTTTATGGGCTATGTTTGCAGGCTAAACATAACCAGATCAGACTGTTTCGACCTGCACCAAAAATTTACGACCCATGTCATATGAACCCGTTTTAACCATTTACCAAACCCGTCCATGTTGCCGCATGACAATGGACCTTGATGTTTTCATTTTCATGAAAGTACAAAGTTTATATCCATAATCTTTCTTGGTTCAAAATTGTCGGTTCTTGATGCATCTCTTGTGCAATTAGAATAATTTTGCAGCCAACATAATGAATTAACAAATTGGTCAAATTTAATTCAAAGCACAATATGTGCAGTCAAGTTGTGTAAGAATTAAGATAACACCAGATGCAACCGAAAAGACCAATCTGTATCCTTTTATTGAACCCAAAGTATCAAGAAAGGAATAAATGTAAATAGGAAGGCAAACTTGCTAGAAATGTTCATAAAGTAAAACCGGAGCTAAAACTAGATATTGATTTGCACTTTAGCTATCTGCAACGAATTCTCCTTAAAATTGACGAATTTGTTGTTCTGAGAGTCCATTTTCATGATGCAAAAGACTGCGCCGATGTTTTGTCTTCACCAACCGCCCTACCAAGTTGGCTTGTGAGTGGATCTCAAATGCCAAGTTAACCGGGACATGACCATTGCTGTTTGACATAACCAATCCCCATCCGGCTCCATAAAGAGGAACTTGACGACCTTCCACGTTTACTAACATTGTCCTTTGGCTTTTCTTAGGTTGATAGTAGTTCAAAAACTGATTAGAAACAACAACAAATTAGCTAAATGTAAACATTTTGCTAGCATATCTATAAATATAAAAGTGAACGATTGTGCATGAAGCAAATGGTTCTCATGGATTAATATTTACATCTATTTCACACTCACAAGTGCGAGCATTTTATATCATATTTATCTATATCTATATTACATATAAAGAGAAACTGTTATAACTTAAAAACTCTTAAAATGAGAAATGTATAATTACTAATCTACCATTAATCACTTATTTTGACTAATTGTTTAACCATTTAAATGTCAGCCCCTCTCGTTTACTTTCAAATCTACTTCCAAATTAGTACCTAATATACTTAATTAATTCTTATACTTTTTAATTGGTACTATTAACTCTTCACGTCTCAATCATAATGTAACTTGTTATATAGTCTTTAACTGTTTATATCTTCTTTTGTAAGATTTAAATTAAACTTACAACATGTTCTTTAATTACAAATAGTATATACCATTTGGTAACTGATATTCCGACAATATGACTATATGAGTTGACAAAAAAGTGTAAGAGTATACCAATATTTAGTGACATTTAAGCATGTAGAGAGACACATTGAACCACATGTTCTCAAATAAAATGATTCGGCACTACACAAATAAATGATAAAAGAAAAACACACATATCACACCAGATCGACGCAATTGAATTTCATCGAAAACTATACACCGGCACCACTATGCGTGGGTAATCGTCATTAAGTGTGAAAAACTCGGCGAAAAGATACATTTTCCCTAAATTCATAAAAAAAATCTTGTGCTTGATTTGCATATTTTTGTTTACAATATGAAAGCAAATAGAATGAAACATTATAAAAAGAAGTTTTAAGATTTAAATCGCAGAAACAAAATCTAAGAGTTTGAAGACCTAACCTGGCCTCTTCCAACGACGATTCGTGAATAAAAGAGATTCAACGAAGTTGAGGAGACGTGTATGCCAAAAAACGTAGCAGGGTTGTGTATGTTCATCTTCACCGTACAATTTATCGTCAACAACTTGGTCGAAACTCCTGTGTAATCTGATCCTTCGCCATAATAGAAATTATTCACTTTCCAACTCTACAAAAAACACATTTTTAAATATTCAGCGTCACAATAAGGAAAAACGATGTAATTTCTATACACCGAACAAGTTAAAACCAGAATCGATCAACTATTAAGGGTTAGTCATTTCGACGTTTACTTTCCGTCCCATAACACTTATGTTCACGTCAAGCAAATAAGGTATATGTCATATCTCATGCAAAAGTCACAGAAATTGCTCACTTTTGCAAGTATTTGTGTCTTTTTGGTGTTTTTGTAACTAGAATTGTTCTTTTGAACCATAAAGTAAGATTAAAGCGTTATTACCGCGATTTCTTTTTAACTAACTATATAAAGATGAGCATGATTTAATTATCTGATTGTAGTTTTTAGTAACTCATTAGTTACACGCCTTTATATATTTTAATCACATTATGATCTATTTTTTTTGTCAAATATATTTATCAACTTCCTATTTTTGCAGAAAATAAATAGACTAAAAATGATACAAAATGGCATTAATTGTACATTTTTATAAAAAGTAAGAGTTACATTCAGTAATTAGAACTAATCAATACTGCGTTCCTAAACTAGCAATACATTTTCTTGTCGATAATTATTTTGAGACGAATATATAATTCATTATACGATCTAAATAAATAAAAAATATATAGTTAGATATTACTGTAAGAAAACATATAGTAACTTTTAAGTAAAATAGAGGTTTTACCTTCATATGGACTTGAAATTTGTAAGGCCTACTTGCACCCCAAATGATCAAACAAACAATCGTAAAAACCATCACAAACCCAATCAAAAGCATCAAAAACCGAAATTGTCGCATATACTGTTTATCCGGTATTAAATCATCTTCACTGTAATCCTCATCTTCTTCATCAATCACACTAAACAAAGGCGGCCACCCTTTCTTTTTCCTCAAAAAATTAGGATGATGTTTTCCCACAAGCGAAAACCTATATGGCCCGGATACACGACTAGAAGAGGACGTCCTCGAGTGTGAAGAATGTGATGGTGACTCAATAGGAGTCGAAAGGCTATTTGTTGATGATTTATCATCGTGTGAATCACGTGATGGACTCTGAACATAGTAGCCATGTTTAGGAGATGAGGATGAAGGTGATATGCTATCACCTAAGCTTGAATCATCGATTTCTGTTTTTTCATGCATCATTTTTACGTTGAGATAAAGTAAGATCGAATCAGACTGAGATATTTGGATTTTGCGGGGATTAAAAGTGAAGTATTTATTGGAATTGATATGGTAGTGAAAATAAAAACATAGTTGAAGGTGAGATATTGGTGGAAATAGAAAGAGACCGTTTCATGTGGAGAGTCAAATGTGTGTGTTTTGAAACCTCAAAACAACCTTAAAACATCAAAAAGTTGTAGTACAAGATTTATGTGTGTCAGTATATGTAAGTGAGTGATATTACGGCTGAGATATATTACAGTGGGCCCGGCTCAGGGAATTACAATATTTCTACAACATTTTTTTAATTAAAAAAAAAAAGTAATTTTTTTAAAAAAAAAGTTTTATAAATGCAATGCGTTATTGAGGAAAGTTCAATACGGAACAAAAAATATCTAAAGAACAAATTGTTACATCTCAGCCATTCATCTAACTCTCATCCAAACGTTAAATTTCTTATTGTCATCTATTCCATTCATTTTGGGTGTAGGGGTAATTGTGTAAATGTATTTCACGCCTTCTCAATTTTTTACAGTACTCTCACCCACTCATTCATATAGACACTCTCATTTACCCATTACATTCTCTTTTCTCTCTCCTCACCAAACATCTCCATTGGATCTAAACTTTTTCAAACCTAATAATAAAACCAAATCTTTACTTGATGAAAGGGCGGAGCTAGATTCTTAAATGATTATGGAGATTGCAAAGGGCGTTAGCTTAATGATCCGAGATTAGAGATACGAATCGAAAACTTGGTATAAAAAGAATGAATTGGATTGAGAATGTACTGCCTTTACCGGCAATCGATGTTGGGGTAAAAGCGAGTACAAGAGGGTGTCCTTGTTTGATGCAACTTGCTTTGGTAGTCCTTTGTTTGATGCTACTGCTTGTTCATTTGGATTCATATTGTTAGTTTGAATTGTAGCGGAAATAAATATAAGTTTGGTGTTTAAACTTGTTTTGGATGGGTTTTTGTGTTGAAGAGATCATTTTAGTGTCACCGCTTAAGTAAAATGTTTCTAGATGCTTTTCTTTAAGGAATTTTGAGTGGCCAATTTAATTAAAGAAGTGTACATGCATTGTTTTGTTTTAAAGTTTTTTATTAGAGGGTGTATGGGTTAAGCACAAATATCACATGATTTATTTTTTATTAGAGGGTATGCTAGTCAAAGATACTAATATATATCGTAATTATTAGTCACTTGATCACCAAAGTGAGTTGCTTGATGTGGATCCATTGGGTTCAAGAAAATTAGCACAATTGAGTTGCATATCTTTAATTTTAGCAAGGTTGAGTAGAAATGTAAAATAATAACCGGATTTTCAAAGACTAGATTTTAGCAAAATATATAAATTAGTGTGTCATATTTAGTTTACTTGTTGGTTGTTTTTTTGTTCTTTTTGGATGCTTTCTTTTTAATTATCTTGTTAATGAGGAGAGATGCATGTATTGTATCTAGTCTAGTGATTCTTTGATCTAATCCTTTGTGTGTTTCATACAGAATCCCATGAGATTTATACAGAATCCTATGGGATTTATAAAGATCACAAGTAAATTTTTACTTAATCCCGTGGGATTTTTCTAGGACGAAATTTTGAAAAAATGTTCGTCTTTTATGAATCCTGGGATTTTTTTGAACTCGTGGGATTTTTACGAATTCGGGATTTTTTTGAATCCCGTGGGATTTTTTACTTAATCCCGTGATTTTTCTCGACGGAAATTTTGAAAAAAAAAGTTCGTTTTTACGAATCCGTGATTTTTTTAATCCCGTGGATTTTTTTACGAATCCTGGGATTTTTTGAATCCCGTGATTTTACTTAATCCCGTGGGATTTTTCTCGACGGAAATTTTGAAAAAAAAAAGTTCGTCTCTTTTACGAATCCCGGATTTTTTGAATCCCGTTGGATTTTTACTAATCCCGTGGATTTTTTTGAATCCCGTGGGATTTTTGCATTTAATCCCGTGGGATTTTTCTGGACGGAAATTTTGAAAAATTTCGTTTTTACTAATCCCGTGGATTTTTTACGAATCCCGTGGGATTTTTCTAGACGGAAATTTTGAAAGAAAAAAGTTCGCCTTTTACGAATCCCGTGGGATTTTTTATTGAACTCTGTGGGAGTTTTTTACGAATCCTCGTGGGATTTTCTCGACGAAAATTTTGAAAAAAGTTCGGCTTAAAGTGTATAAAAGTGCATATCAATAGAAAGATGATTTTTTTCTCGTCGCGATGGTGTAGTTTTGTAGTTTGAAGATTTTACCGCTTGCAAGATATGATGTTTTTTAAAAAATGGTGGAAAGTGGCTTTTATAGAATTACATTTTTACCCTTCCTTTGTTAATTTTTGCTTTATCTCAACCATTGATGAAAAGAAGATGAATGGTTGAGATCTTATGATTTGTTCTTTAGATTAGATGTGTTTTGTATTGATCTCACCTCATGCGTTATTAATGTGGTGTTAGTGTTTATATATAACATCCTTTTTGTAAACTATTTAATGTAAAATGTAACTTCTTTAGTAACATAACTATTGTCCACAACTGAAAATACATAATTCTAAATTTCTAATTAATGCATTTTTTAGACTTTAATGATCATCGTTTTGAAAACATACATTTAGTAATAAGCACATGCAAGTAATGCAATTTTGTATCAAGTGTTCTACGGATAAGTTGAGAAATTTGGGCAATAATATTGTAGCACAAAGAATATTATTTCTTACCTATCAAATTATCAAAGTACTCATATGTTGCATTTGAGTTTCAAATAAATGTTAATGAGTTTTATAAATGGTAAGAAAGATGATAATATGGCAATAAAAGCGATATTTATGCTAAAAGAAAGGTTGTTAAAGGAATATATTATGGACCTGTTTATTCTCGGTCTATCGGATCACAGGGTCATCGGTTCAACTGGTTGAACAACTGGATCAAACTAGTTCTTTAAATATGCTTTTTTTTCTAGTTATATATATTTAATATGTAGTTTGCATGATCTTATGATTTATCCGATTTTATCAATGTTTTAAACCCTGTTTTTTTATTGACAAAGTTTAGTCGTAGCTTTACCGGGTCACCGGATGAACCGTCGGGTTGAACCGGTTCATACGTATATATACTTTTTTCTATTATGTGGTGTTGTATGATCGCATGATTTATCCGACTTTATTCTTATATTCGATTGAACCGATGAAAAGATTGGGACTCTACCGATAAACTTTTTTGAGTTTTATATCTATAATAATATAGCAACGATTTGCAAAAACAATCATTTATGATTCTAAGTTATAACCGTCTATCTTAAAACTACATTAGTTAACAAAGTTCATAACTCTAATTTATTGTTTTATAAAATCTTAACTAACATTATCTCACCACTTCAACTTGTCAATTAAACTTAAAATGGTTGATGGGAAAAAAAATTATAGATTTTTTTGATAAAAAACCGTGACCCCGGCCAGGTTTATCAAATCGGGTCAACGTGGGTCAACAAAAAATCGACGATTCAATCCGGTTCTCAAACAAGCAAAAACCCGGTCACATCCGACGGATCTCCAAGCCGGTTACCGATTCAACCGGTTAAACCGGCCGAGTCAACCCGCGTTTTAAAACATTGAGTTACCATGCAAGTTCATAACTGAAAAGTTAAATGAACTCTTAAGAAAAAGTGTAAAAATTTTGTTAAGAGTAAAATTATATTTTACTTTTAGTTTACACTTTATTTTTAACCCCAAAATTGATATTATGCTTTCTCAAAAGGTTTAAGTTTTGCATCTCTATTTGATATTGACTAAAAAATTTTCAAAGATTTAGCTCATGCGAGCACATATTAACATTGGTCTTATGCTTGACATACAATCTTTTTACAAAACTTATCAAATGATTCACTAATTTGTTGAAGCAGAAACATGTAAGAGACTAAGGTGTGTTTGTTTTTCTAAAAAAGGTCTTACTAGCCCTCTTACTTTTACCAGTAAGAGGAGGGCAGACGTTTTGCATTTTGTTTTTTTCTTTTGAGTCAGACCCCGTTAGACATATAACATCTTACTCAGTAAGAGGTGGGGAACTTGTCTTACTGCCTCTTACTCGATAAGAGATTGAAGACTTGTGTTAATATAATATATTTGATGGTTTATTAACTATGTTATATTTATGATAAAAAGTCTTGTTTCATATTTAAATAAGTTACTTATTATCGAATTGCGTTAGTTTAATAAATAAATTGCAGAAACGAACACTTAAAATCATCCGACATCAATTATACAAAAACAAACAACATTATTTCGTTCAGATTTAGACTTTCTAGCCACCTCTTACTGATAAGATGTGTAGTCAGATTCAGACCTAAAACATCTTAATGAAACAAACACATCCTTAAGTGATACCAGATTGACACAAGCAACATGAGAACAACCGAAATAGAAACCACATACCAATAACATATATTATTTGTAACATTTCCAAAATCTTTTAAGAACCCCATCAACAATTAGATCAAACAGGAATCTTTAATTTTCTCCAATTCTGCTCTTGGGTAGGCATAAACAATCTTTGGTGTAAACCCGATCACTTCGTTTCTCATGTGTTACACCTTTTTCTCCGGTATCCACAACAAAATCCTCTCAATAGTAACATTCTTATGCGTCATATCCTCCTCATTGATAAGAACCGGTACTCTGCTAAACTCTTTAGGTAAATGACGTAAATGTCTAATGTCACCGGTCCCACAATTTCACAAAAAACGACGCTGTGTTTCACTAAACATTTTCATCTCCACAATTTTACACCTCGAGGCTCCAGCTATATCCATCATGAATAATATTGTAGAAAATTTCTAAAGAAATTGGTTAGTGTAGAGTAATCCTAGATTCATATCTTGTTTGGACAATAAAATTCAGTTAACTAGTCTGCTCTATCTCCTTTACGGGTCTAATCTTGAATCCTGAAGCCCGTCTTCATTTGAACAACGTTATTCATCAATGTTGTTCTCATGTTCTTCATCCACTTTCAAAACTCCTATTGATAATTTACTTAATTCCATTTTTGGAATTAAATTATATGCTAAAACTTCTCCTCTTTTAGCTTTTTCCTCTTTAACTAACTTCTCATTCGCGTAAAAAAACACTTTGGTTATCAACAAATAAGTTTTTCCCGAAAGGTCATTATGGAGAGGGTCCTTATCATCCATTGTCCCGCCATCATTTAGTTTATTGGTGTGAAGCGTATCTTGTAGTATATGTTTCTCTTAAGCCGAATTGTCGTTGTGGATCGGATGTCGTTGTTGTTGCCGCGGTTGTTATTGCCGCAATCTCAGGCCGGAAAAAGGTTTATGCTTATACATTACTTTCAGGATTAATTCTCTGTATTGGATGATGTATTCTTATTAACAGTGGCTCTACTACAACCCACACATTCTGTGAGGCATTGTATATCCTTTTGGCCGTATATTTTTTTTTCACTTGAGGGTCGATTGTTGTCTTTGAATTCACACTGGTAGCTCTTCCTTCTAGATTGTGAGCAATGCTGTCTATGTCCTCATGCAGTGTGATGGCTCTCGATTTCAACTTCATTGTGTTAAAACCTATAAATGATTGTATAAATAACATCAATGTAACAAACGAACTCGAGTTATTATAGCAGGAAAAACTTGAGTTATTTGACAAATTAATACATTATGTTAGTTATCAATCATATTTAGGTTTTAGCACAATGAAGTTGAGACCGAGAACCGTCACAATGCATGAGGATATTAACAACGTTGCTCACAATCAATAAGGGAGAGTTACAAGTGTCGAATGGAAGACAATAATTGACCTTCAAATGGAAATAAATATACATAACCAAAACAAAATACAAGGCCTTCTAAAATGATTTGGTTCCAATTAGTAGAGCCACTCTTCAAAAGAATGAATGCTGAAAATAATGTAGCTACATAAATGTTTTTCAATGCTGAGACTCTCGACAACATTAAAAACAACCACAAATTAGTCTCAGAGAAACATATATGACCTGCAAGTAATATTCTCACAATTCTATTTACTGTAGGCTAGACAACGGATCATAAGGACCCTCTCTATATTGACCTTTAGGGAAAAACATTAGTCCATAACCAAAGCGATTTACGCCTAAGTTAAAGAGGAAAAAGATCAGTGACGGGAAGTTTTAGCATATAATTGAACTCCAAAAGAGGAATTAAGTAAATTATCAATAGGTGTTTTGAAAGCGAAGAAAAACATGAGAACAAGATTAATGAACAATTTGGTTCAAAAGGGGTCGGGATTTTGGATTCGAGGGTAGATCGGTAGAGAAAATAAAGGAAACAAGTGAACTGAATTTGGTTGATAATAGGTAAACTAGGTCGTCTCTATACTCAACAATTTCTTTAGAAGTTTTGCTTCCGGATATGAAAATGTCTAATGAGAGATAACATCATTTCCATGAAACACAAATGATGATTTCTTCAAGAACAATGAATGAAAAAAGTTGTGAGATGTCAATGAAAGTATCAAACGAGCTACAACTATAGAATTGATAAAGATGTGTAACAAGATGGTAACTGTAACAGCCTCAAGAGAATCAAATTTATAGAGAGTTTTGATGTTGTGACCGTTACCTAACGGCTACTTTCACTTTTGAAAACTGAAACTAAAAATTTGACCGTTGTATAATCCGATAGAAAAGGTGGAATTTTCTAACCGTTACACGGTCACAGTTTCAAAAGATAAGGACCAAATAAATTTCAAACACTTAAACATGAAAATACAAGGATCTGCACACAAATACAAAATCGAAACTATGATCATTAAGTAGCAGGGGTACATGTATGCTAATATATGTATGTGTAAAATTGGGGAGTGGCTCTAAGACTGCCCGTAGCAGTCACGCATGAGATGGAGTGAGGGTGTACCTCACGAGTGAGCACCACTACGGGTGTTTGTGTAGTGCGTGACTTTGGCCAAAATCAGCTCATAATGGTGAGCTTTGAAAGGTGAGGGTGGCGTGACAGTGGGTGAAAAGTGAAGGGGGGAGGGGGGTGGGGGTTGGTCAGTGTTTTTCGGTGACTTCATAGTGGCTCTGAAATAGTAAGATGTATGTGTAAAGTAACTGCATACTACACAAGCATAAAAAATAATATAATGCGTTTGCCGGGAGTCGAACCCGGGTCTATTGCTTGGAAGGCAATTATCCTAACAGTTGGACTACAAACGCACCTTGTAGTCATCCAAGCTAAATAGTTAAAGCATTTTTTTTTTTTTTTTTTTTTATTTTGGGGGTAAAGCATCTAAGGTTGACGGGGGTGGTTGCCAAATTTTTTGATGGCATAGAATTGGGTCAATCACAAAGTGAAATGTCACTTGCCAAATTCTATGCCAAAAGGTGTAAGTTTGATGGGGGGTGGTTGCCAAAAGTTGCCAACGGTTGTCAAATCCAACATTTTTTAAATTCTATGCCAAACGGTCAAAAAATTAAACACTTCAACGTTTGCCAACATTGGCATATACTTGCCAAAATCGCCTGTCAATGCCTATTTTTTATGGGGGTGGTGTTTTGCCGATACCGATTTCGGTACCACGGCTCCATGCCTATCACCTAACGGCTACTTTCACTTTTGAAAACTGAAACTAAAAATTTGACCGTTGTATAATCCGATAGAAAAGGTGGAATTTCTAACCGGCTACACGTCACAGTTTCTAAAGATAAGGACCAAATAAATTTCAAACACTTAAACATGAAAATACAAGGATCTGCACACAAATACAAAATCGAAACTATGATCATTAAGTAGCAGGGGTACATGTATACTAATATATGTATGTGTAAAATTGGGGAGTGGCTCTAAGAGCACAAGGTATGCAAGGAGCAAATAACACGTTATTGGTATGCCACATCAGCGCCACATCATACACCTCTCAATAACACATCAATAACTCAAACAACCCTCCCTCATAACACACCAATAACATCACATGTAGGTCCCGCAAAATACCCTACTAAATATATTACTCACTCACAATAAATAAAAAAACACACACAAAAGGTGCATTTGGCTTGAGCTATTGGAGTGGCTCAAAACACAAAAGAGTTCATTTGGCACAAGTTTGGCATGTTGGCCGGTAAGGTTGGCATACAAATTGCTTACGAATGGCTCACCAATGGCACCTCATACCTTGTGCTCTAAGACTGCCCGTAGCAGTCACGCATGAGATGGAGTGAGGGTGTACCTCACGAGTGAGCACCACTAAGGGTGTTTGTGTAGTGCGTGACTTTGGCCAAAATCAGCTCATAATAGTGAGCTTTGAAAGGTGAGGTTGGCGTGACTGTGGGTTAAAAGTGAGGGTCGGTGTAAAACTGCGTACTACAAAAGCATAAAAAAAGTATAGTGCGTTTGCCGGGAGTCGAACCCGGGTCTATTGCTTGGAAGGCAATTATCCTAACCGTTGGACTACAAACGCATCTTGAAATTTTATACGAGTTGATGATTGGATAAAAGGTATATTATTTTGTAGTAATCCAAGCTAAATAGTTGGTCTAAAGAATCTTTTTTTGGTTCTCGGATAAGTTGACTGTGTCACCCATGAGAATAACCCTATAATATTTTGTGGGTAAGCATCTAAACGCCATCATTTTTTGATCATGTTCCATAGATTACACGCAACAGTACTTTCCACAAAGAGATGTTGCGCAGACTCTAGAGCCAAATCACAGGTCAGACAACATGTAGAATCCCACGGAGATCGTGATTCCAGTGGGTGGGAAGCTGACCATTGATGATACGCCGTGTGTAATTGTTGATTTTGCTAGGGATTGATTTATTCCATCTCACATTATCGATCACAGAAAGCAGTGTGTTTTTATCAATTAGTTTCCATAGAGAATACCACTTAAGCATTACCCCCTGTCATGTGACAGTATGTCATCATTTAATTTTTGGACACATCATTTTCAAGCCTAGAGACGAGTATCAAAACATGTTTTAAAATTACTAACGTCTAGCCGGTGTCTTTACTGTTAAAAAGAGAAAACGCCACTGTCGGCTTATGTAAATTGGGGAGAAACCGCTACTATGGCTTCACCCCTCAGTGATTATTGTAAATTCAAAAGAAAGAATTACAATCACATATGAATCAAAATCCATTAAAATAACGAGTAAAACATACAAGAAGACCTTTTCAAACAGAAAAATCTAGCTTTTATCTACATAATTCACCTGGTCTCGTTAGGCCCGTGTCCATTTGAAGTTACATGTATGAAACAAACAGAAAATTCATGCCCCACCTATCACCATAAACCACCATTTCTCTACATATAAACTAATGCAATCAGATTTTGTAGCTAAAAACAAAATCTTACATCTAAAATCTTCAGGTATCCTCAACTTCTGTTGTTTCTAGGTCTCTCCACGTTGACACTTGTATCCAGTGTTGATAGTATTTGTGGCATCGACATGCCACCAGAGACCACAATTTCTGCAACCAAAAACATTGTAAAAGGTTCAGAAAGGGCTCATCGTGCCATCC
>OU343221.1:3182190-3375413 GCA_910596185.1 Chrysanthemum makinoi | reverse complement strand
ATTAAATACTCCATTTTTACTTATCTTCCACAAACACATGAAACAACAAACTACATCCTCTCGGCCGCCCACTTTTTTTCTCCCATGCATATTTTTCAGAAGCATAAGCTCGAAACTCACATGCTTACATATAGACCCATTCATACTTTTGCTTTTGTTTCTGATACACACTCAACAAACCATATTATTATTCAAATAGGTGGTCTCCGAATATGTCACAGATTCATTGGAGGGACATTGATTAATCGACAATACACCTACCGTGTTGAGGATTATGTGTCTTCTTACTATGTGCCTCCCTACCATTTGCAGATGAGGAGAATTTTATACACCATCCTCGTCTTCCTCATCTTTTTACGACCCGTCTCCGCTTTGACGAATCTGGCGAGAGATGCCGGATTGAGGAGAAACAATTCAGAGTTAGAGTTTCGTGTGGAGGCGGATAAGCGACATCATTGGGCATTCTACGCCTCGGTGATTGATCTTAGTTTCTAGTTATATCGTGATTTTGTGAACCATGCATCAACTATTAATCTATAACAAGCTTGGTTATTTATGTATTCGAAGCTTGTAATTTTATGAACCATTATATTCTTGATTTATGTTGTAAATAATTATACAAATTCTTTTGGCAAGATGCAACAAAAAAATCATTTCTTGTGTCGTTGTGGAGGGGACTTATAATTGAAAGAACATGACAAAAGCCCAAAAGTTGTAGTGGAAATATTATGCATGTCCTTTTATCAAGTAAATAATTATCGTTTGCTTATTCGTAAATATATCAATAACTTGTTTGTTAAAATATATTTCTTATAATTGTTTCACCATGTAATAGCAGGGGATGAAGACTATGGGTGTCGATTTTATGTGGAAGGATGTATTTCAAAAAAGTACTTTAGTCAAGGCTCTTCTTCAACGCAGGTGTTCAAGCTATGAAAACTAAAGATAACCACGATCAACATGCTTGAAACAAGAAACCAAATGTTATTGTCTCAAAACAATATGTTAAAGGCAAGAATAAAGACGTTGGAGGCGTCTTTGGAATTGGCAAGAAATCCCGTTGATCACGCATGTCAGTCAACGCAAAGATTATGACAAAGACTAAGCCATGGTCGGTGAGGTATATTTATTGTATTTCTAAATTTGCTTATAAATATTTACATTCCAACGCAAAGATTTATTCGACTCCTTTACAAACATCAAACACTGCAAAGCATCTCAAATTAACACATACAAAACAACAAATACCATCCTCTCAACAAACCACCACCGTCTCTCCCATGCATATTTTCAAGCATAATCCCGGCCGAAATTCATGCTCGGACCATTCATGCCTTTGCTTTTGTTTCAAGAAACACACTCAACAAACCTTTTGTAGTATTATTGAAATAGGTGGTCTCGGAATATATCACAAATTACAAAGGTAGATTTATCTTAGTCTTTGAAAATAATTATTAATTAGCCCTTTCAAAACTAATAACATGTGTATGGTTATTGATTTTCTACTTGTCGTCCCTCTTGCAGGAGTTGAAGAAAGATGCTCGATGCCCATTTTATATCACTACAGGCAACCCATTTCAAATAATCCGGTATGATAAAACCGATCTTATAGGGCTAATTATAATAAGTATTTAAAAATAAAAAAATATTAACCCTTGTAGTACGTTGGATTTGTGTAGATGATTTTTTACCAAAGATTCTGCATAATATGCTACCGAAAAGAAATAGTTTGTTGGGAGGCAAACAGTACCAAGACATGAAATCTCTACTCTTTATTTTACAGATCTTTCGCGTATATACGGGTGTATACAATGTCTTTCACGAATATGAGAATGGCAAAGCGGTTTCGAATCAAATTGTGTTAGCGAAAAAAGCGGACCGTGTGCTTGGTGTGAAACTGATCAGAGGGAAGATTCATAAGTGATAACTTTTAGTTGTTTTGTGTAATAAATGAAATATTGCAGTTTGTATCGTATAGAGTTTGGGAATGATTGGAATAATATGATACATAATGTGTCTTGAACTTGAACAAAGTGTACTAGCAAGTTGTAAATGCAACTTATAGGTATAACGTAGATGTAAATGTAAAGTACAAAGTAAACATTCCCAACTATTTTCTTGTACCATTCATAGTGTATTGTATTACATGATATTCAAACTGTATCTATGTCACTACACCAATTTTGGGCTTTGGGGACGCCAACTTTTTAGCGACTACGGATATAGTCGCAATAGGCACACAAAACGACAAAAATCCCATTTTCGTAGTCCCGTCTTTGACCCAAACTTGTAGCGACTACATTTTAATTTTCAGAGACTACGTGTAGTCGCTATAGATACACTAGAAGACAAATTACGAGTCCGCAAATTATTTTGCTTTGACTATCTCTTGTTGCGACTACATGTAGTGGCAAGAGGTTTCGATTTCGAACAAATTTGAGTCAAAGTCAAAAAATGTTACTTTTCTGGTTGCGGGAATTTTTGGCGCCAAATCTTTAGAGACTACATGTAGTTGCAAAAGGTTCCGGGACGAAATTGTTTTGGCCAAATCCAAAAAATTTTGTTTTACCAGCGAGTGAATTTTTGGCGCCCAATTTTTAGAGACTACATGTAGTCCCTAAAGGTTGCATTTTTTTGATAGATTAATTATAAATATTTTAAATTAATTATAACTTATTTAAACAAATTAAAAACGATTTCTAAATAATTTAAATTACTTTTTGTACTAGACAACGAAACGAAAGACGAATGCGGATTACATTACAAATCGAAGTAAAATATATACGAAGTGCATTACAATGTGGAACACACATACTTTTTCAGTCAATGATTTTGGAATTAGACAAATTTGGTCCCGACGACATGTCAAGTAAATAAGTCGATTATGGATATACATAACATATTAAACGGATAATTCGAGTTGTTATAGATATGCATAACATGTTAAACGGATGAGTCGAGTTGTTATAGATATGCATAACATGTTAAACGGATGAGTCGAGTTGTTATAGATATGCATAACATGTTATACGGATGAGTCGAGTTGTTATAGATATGCATAACATGTTATACGGATGAGTCGAGTTGTTATTGATATGCATAACATGTTAAGCGGATGAGTCGAGTTATTATAGATATGCATAACATGTTAAACGGATGAGTCGAGTTGTTATAGATATGCATAACATGTTAAACGGATGAGTCGAGTTGTTATTGATATGCATAACATGTTAAACGGATGAGTCGAGTTGTTATAGATATGCATAACATGTTAACATGTTAAGGATGATGCATCGAGTTGTTATGGATATGCATAACAAGTTAAACGGATGATTCGAGTTGTTATGGATATGCATAACAAGTTAAACGGATGATTCGAGTTGTTATAGATATGCATAACATGTTAAGCGGATGAGTCGAGTTGTTATAGATATGCATAACATGTTAAACGGATGAGTCGAGTTGTTATAGATATGCATAACATGTTAAACGAATTATTCGAGTTGTTATGGGTCTTCAGTGACACTTATTTCGCTTTTCGTGACACTCTTTGTGTGTCACTAAATGGCCCTTTTTTGTAGTGAAAGTTTCTCACCGGATATTTTGCCTGTGAAGTTTCCCACCAAAGGTTTTCCGAGGATATCTTCACTCATCCGGTTTACATGTCATGTATACCATAACAACTAGTCTCATCCATTTAACAAGTTATGTATATCCATAACATCTCGACTTATTCGTTTAACATGTTATGTATACTCATAACATCTCGACTCATCCGTTTAACATCTTTTGTATATCCATAAAATCTAAACTAATGAGTCGATATGATATCGTTGTACACGAGATGTTAAAAGGATGAGTCAATATGATATCGTTATAAAAGACATGTTAAACGGATGAGTCGAGATGATATCGTTATACATCAGATGTTAAACGGGTGATTCGAGATGATATCGTTATATATAAGATGTTAAACAGACAAGTTGAGATGATATCATTATACATGATATGTTAAACGGATGAGTCGATATAATATTGTTATACAAGACATGTTAACTGGATGAGTCGATATGATTTCGTTATACATGAGATGTTAAGCAGATGAGTCAATATGATATCTTTATACAAGACATGTTAAACAGATGAGTCAAGACGATATCGTTATACAAGACATGTTAAACAAATGAGTCAAAATGATATCGTTATACAAGACATGTTAAATGGATAAGTCGAGATGATATCGTTATACATGAGATGTTAAACGGATGAGTCGAGATGATATCTATACACATGAGATGTTAAACGGATGAGTCGAGATGATATTGTTAAACAAGACATGTTAACGGATGAGTTGAGATGATATCGTTATACATGAAATGTTAAACGAAAGAGTCGACATGATATCGTTACACATTTGTATTGCAAGTGAACATGTACGAAAAAGCTTTCATAAATCATTTTGACTCATTCGTTTAACATCTTACGTATAGCAATATAATTAAAACTTTTTGAATATATTAAAAATTTCTAAACGAAAAGCGCTAACAACGTTTGTTTTGAATATAACATTGTTCGATTTAACAAAATCTTAAGCTCAAAACTTCGCCTTGTTATGGTTTAGCACCGTTCAATTTAGTTAAGGTTTTTTTGTAAAAATTATTGTATTGATCTAATTTACATATATTGTAAAAGTGTTAAAAATTATAAAAATACTTTTTGTGACTACACATAGTCTCTATAAGTGTTCCCGTAATCGCTAAAAGTTTCGCACCAATATTTCACGAAAAGTCAAAATGACTGCCTAAAATATTCATTCCCCTCCATGAGCTATAGAAACTACATGTAGTCTCTATAAGTATATGTGTAGTCGCTACAGGTTTGATACAAAAAACCAGATCTCATTTACTCTCATATCTCCAAAACTTAACACTTTACCAAAAATCATTTTACTCACTTCATCCTCTCGTTTTTCACTCATTCACCACCAAATATCACCACATTCATCACCAATACCACCACCACATTCCTCCCAATACCACTATCACCACCCCCACCACTCGCCGCCCAATCCACCCATTGTCGTTGTTTTGTCATCCGACACATACCTGCCTGACCACACCTCTATATGCTTGTTTTGTTTTTTAATTTGGTTTATGGTTTAATTTGGTTTGTGTTTTAAGGTGTTTGTATTTATGGTTTTGATGTTTGTGTTTAATTTAGGTAATTTGGTTTATGGTTTGTGTTTAGTTAATTTGTGTTTGTGTTTGTTGCCGTTGTTGACTACCTGCTGCCGTCGCCACCACATTCACCACCACCAGCTGATGCCCTTGTTCACCACCAACAACATGTATAATTTTGTACATAGTTTTTGGTTTTTTCTATGGTTTTTGGTTTTTTTGTAAAGCTGTAGCAATGTCTATAGGTTTTGGTTGTTATGTTATATGGAAAAGTGGTAAGAAATGTAGCTAAAAGTATTGAACATTTAAAACTGCTTATCTGCTAATTTTGCAAGTAGAAAATCACTTACTCAATTCCAAATGCCCTCTAAGATGTTTGGTGTTACAGGTGGCAGGATTGTCTTAATCGATTTAGGCATTTTTCGGCCACAAGACCATTGAAAAATCTACAAATAATCAAGTATACTTCCTATCAAGAAGCCATGACATCGGTTATTTAGGATATCACTCTAAAAAACCCGAGATATATTTTCGTGTTATCATATGATAACATTTGATTATATAGTATTATTTTTACCGCATATTATGCTTTATAACTCGGTTTCCTTAATTTATTAATCAGTAGGTTATTAGCCAATATAAAAAAGCATTGGGTTCAAAGAACTATAACTTCATAGCAAGAGTAGTGGAATAATGTGGAAACAATAAATGGTAATATATATGTTTTTTTTTAATTTATTTATTGAAACATAAGAATTGGTTTCTAAATAGTGATGGTGTGTTGTCCACAGGTTGTAATGACAAAACCACATGGAAGTTTATTAACGGTGTGTCCAGTGCGTAAATATGTGACACTTGTTGACATGAATTATATAATTGATAAGTAATTTTTTAGTTATAACATCAGTTAGATATGTATAAATGATGAGTCATATCCGCAAGTTTTATTGACTTATATACCACTCTAGATATGTATAGATGATGCACACCTTTAGGCTAAAACGGGTGAAATGGGTCATAAACGGGTGAAACATGTACTAATAAGTAAATTAGATGTTTAACTTTATATTACACTTGTTTCACCCATTATAGGTCGAACATGTACGAATAAGTAACTATGTAGTTTATTTGAGTCATTTCACTCGTTTTGACCCATTTCACTCATTTTAGCCCAAACATGTACATGTTTAGGCTAAAAGGGTGAAATGAGTCAAAACGGGTGAAGCATGTACTAATAAGTAAATTAGATGTTTATATTACACCCATTTCACCCATTATAGGCCGAACATGTACGAATAAGTAACTTTGTAGTTTATTTGAGTTATTTCATTCGTTTTGACCCATTTCACTCATTTTAGCCCAAACATGTACGTTTAGGCTTTACGGGTGAAATGGGTCAAAACGGTGTAAGCATGTACTAATAAGTAAATTAGATGTTTATATTACACCCATTTCACCCATTATAGCCCAAACATGTACGAATAAGTAACTTTTCATTTGAGTAATTTCACTCGTTTTGACCCATTTCACTCATTTTAGCCCAAACATGTACACGTTTAGACTAAAACGGGTGAAATGGGTCAAAAGGGGTGAAACATATACTAAAAAGTAAATTACATGTTTATATTACACTTGTTTCACCCATTATAGACCAAACATGTACAAATAAGTAACTTTATCATTTATTTGAGTCATTTCACCCGTTTTGACCCATTTCACCCATTTTAGCCCAAACATGTATACATTTAGGCTAAAACGGGTGAAACGGGTATGATATAAATGACCAGTTACTTATTAGTTTACGTTTGGGCTAAAATGGGTCAACTATAAGTTGTTTTCATTTTTGTGAAATTAACTTCATTGTTTTGTGACTTTACAGTTAGAGATGATCAGGATACGGGAGAGCCAAGAAGGACAACAGATAAGGATGAGTGATCAACATATTATAAGCCAAGTGCTGGGAGTGAGTTGAGCGTTCTACCCGGGTCGAGGTAGGCGGTTGTCGGTCGGTTCATCCTCGCTGCAGGTCCGTAGCTTCCCACGCCCAGAACCACCGATATCTCGGTGACATTCACTAGGTATGTTGCGGCTAGTCGACTTCAAGTTCAATAGATGTGTGATAATTTTATGAATAATAACAACAACACCCCATAACTACGTCCCACCGTTCTCGACCCAAGTCGGTTTTAGATCTTGATGAAGATGCTATTAACACGGACGATGATGTCGGCCCTTCAGGTGAATAGGATATTTTGTTATTGTTAGGTTGGTTTGTGGAACGTTTATGCTTTTGAACAACTTATGTCAGTCGTTGAACAATTTAAGCATATGTTGTTGTCATTGAACAATTTAAGTTTATGTTGTTGAACAAGTGATCGTTGAACTTTAAGTAAATGTAATTTGTATGTTTTAAGTTATTATTTGTGTTGAATTGATTTGCGTTGAAATTTCGGAAAAACTGCTTGCAGAATGGGTCGGAATGACCTGGTAAAATAGCTAGGAACAGCCTACATTGGCTTGTGCAGTCGCTAAAGGTAATTGTTACATTATGGGTAGAACCTTCTAGCGACTACATGTAGTCACAAAAGGTAGTCGCTGAAAGGATCGGAGAAAAATTGAAAAAACATATAGCGACTACAAAATAGTCGCTACAAATGTGTCGTTATAGTTTTGGTCAAACTTTAAAAGTCAAAGTCAACAAGCAGTAGTCGCTAGAAACGAAGACGGTAGTCACTACAAACCTATAGCGACGAGGTATAAGAGATGGTAGTTTTTGAGATTACATGTAGTCGCAACAGGTTTATAGCGACTACATGTTGTGCTTTTAGCGACTACTTTTGTAGTCACAAAAAGCGGTTTTTGTTGTAGTGTGTTGACTCATGTAATCATAATATAATACATCATATATATCATATCATCTATGTTCCTTGTGTTCAATAGATTTTAACTCTCTTCCAGATTTAATGTAATAGTGATTAAGAGTACCTTTCAACCTAAAACATAAAAGGTTTTACAGGTTAGAGCTTTCGACTTAAAACATAAACGGTTTTGCAAGACCTATTCAACTGAACTTGAACAAAGGGTATATAGCCTGCATGAGCAAAACTCAAGTATTCGACGATGAACTTGAACAAAGGGTATATAACTAACGCATTGTGTGTTTATCCAGTATTACGACCTCAAGTCGTGAATGTTACATCTAGAACATGTATGCATGTATAATACGATGCTATATATTATTCTACACTGACTTTCTTCTTTGTAGGTATAATGTGGAGAAAAAAAAGTATTGTTATTGTCTACTTCGTATTTTGTGGTATTTCGTATTTACTTACTGTGTTATTTTTCCATTAAATAAACTTGCATTTAAAATGTATTTCTGATGAGTAGGTGAACACCCATTTATCATTTGTTTATTTAAGAGTAAATTGCAAAAATCGTCCCTAAACTTTGGTCAAATTGCACGTTTCGTCCCAAATCTTTGGAAAGTGCAAATATCGTCCCTGTGGGGAAACTTTGGGGCAGAAATCGTCCCTGGCCTAGATCAAATGACTAAAATACCCTTCTCTCTTTATTACTTTTCAGTTTCTTGCGAAAATGGTCCCTGTGTTTTGCTCATTTTGCAAATTTAGTCCTTTTTTTTTTTAATTAACTATTAATATTAGTATTATTTTTTTATTATTTTTCGTTTTTAGTCCGTTTTTTCACGTTTTCGTTCGTTTTTTTATCACGTTTTCGTCCGTTTTTTTACGTTTTCGTCCGACGTTTTCGTCGTTTTTCACGTTTTAGTCCGATTTTTACGTTTTGTCGTTTTTACGTTTTTTACGTTTTTTTACGTTTTAGATGGGTTTTTACGTTTTCGTCCATTTTTTTACGTTTTCGTCCGATTTTTTACACTTTCGTCCATTTTTTTACGTTTTCGTCCGTTTTTTTACGTTTCGTCCGATTTTTTTACGTAAATGTTTCGTCCGATTTTTTTAAAAAACTACTGTATTATAGTTAAAAGCTATTATTCTATTTTCCCATTATCAATAAATTGTTTTGAAATTTGATTATTGCTTAAATGTAGAATTAAGCTCATGAAATTGAACAGAGTACTTTGATTATTCTCAAATGAAAACCCCACATGTGTTACTATCACTCATTTCAAGCTATTAGGGTACTGACAACGCATGCGGGGTGGGGTTCGGTTTGTTCAATGCCGATCGGCATTGGCATTGCCTTGAAATCGGCATCATGCGGTTTGGTGGGAGCAAATGTAGAATCGGCAATATACCTCGATTTGGCATGGTTGAAAACGTAAAAAAAGAGACAAAAACGTAAAAATCGACGCAAAAATGAACAATAAAAACGCTCTCGACAAAACGTAAAAATCATCAGAAAACGTCAAAATCGGACAACGCTAAAATCGGACGAAAACTAAAACCAAAACGTAAAAATCTCAAAAACACAAACAGCGTAAAAATCGGACGGCGAAAAAACGGACAATCATCACGTAAAAAATCGACAACGAAAAATCGACGAAAACGTAAAAAATCGGACGAAAGCGTTAAAAATCTTTCGTAAAAACGGAAACGTATCTGGAAATCGCAGACGAAAGCGTAAAAAAGCGTAAAAGGTAAAAAATAATACTAATATTAATAGTTAATTAAAAAAATTGACTAAATTTGCAAAATCTGGCGAAACAAAGGGACCATTTGAGCAAGCGAAAAGTAATAAAGAGATAAGGGTATTTTAGTCATTTGATCTAGGCCAGGGACGATTTCTGCCCCAAAGTTTCACCACAGGGACGATATTTGCACTTTTCAAAGATTTGGGACGAAACGTGCAATTTGGCCAAAGTTTAGGGACGATTTTTGCAATTTACTCTTTATTTAATTTTGTACTGTATCTTGTAAGAGGTTTAATTTAGTTCGGTAGATATGTCATGTCACAATATGTGGCGTGTATAGTGAAAGGATAAGCTGAATGTATAGGCTGCAACCGAATCAAATCAAGTCTAGCTCGACAAGACCTGAGTTCGGCTCGAAGATACTATGTTTAACTTGAGCTCGGCTCGAATATACTATGTTTAACTTGAGCTAGGCTGGCTAGCTCGGCAAGCTTTCATGATGGAAGCTCTAGCTCTCTGCTTAATGAATACATTTTTTTTACTTGTATTTACGTGTTAAACCATAAAAATACATAGGACATATTACATACAAAAAGTATGTGTATCTTAAAATGCTCGAAAAACTCATCACAACTCTAGATGGGTACCTAAAATATATGAAATACATATACAACATACATATGACTTAAAATCTCGATTAAAATCTCAAGTCAAGTCTTTATGAACATGTAATCATTGTCTTGAGCTATGTCTTTGCAAAAGGGCCAGTTGGAACCCATAAAAGGCCCATGAGTTCGGGGATTCCTGACCGATCTACACTTTTTGTGGAACAACTCGAGCTTCCGAGTCTTTTTAAGATCAAAGTTGTTGGATATTTTAGTGTAATTGGATTAACTTGTTTTGACCAATTTTATCATAATAATACATCATTTAGGTTTGGTGGTGCGGAGTGCACGCCTACTTGAATTTATTATGATCTTAGGGGCGAAGCCCCTGGACGAGGTCGGCGCGCCCATCTATGAAAGTCCAAGGGGCGTTACCTGCAGTCCAAGTTGCTATGTCAAAAATTCCTCAGAAAATTAATTTTCGGAAATTGAGGGACTAAATTTGACAAGTTGGAAACCTGAAAACTGCCTTTGGCAGTTATCCCGTTTTATAGTTATAGACGGTTTTATTTGGTCATAATCTTTTTCTACGGTTCATATATCTCATACAAACACATACAGAAAATTCAAAACTCTGAATTGTATCCGATTGAATAATTTGGTAGAACCACCGAATTGATTCGATCTGAAAGTGTTCACACGCCTTTCAGAGAGTTAACTATATCCGATTGTGTTCGTTATTACTATTAATCCCCTACAAAAGTCAGCTCGTTAAGAGCTTGTTTTCTTGGCTTCAGTTTGAGCTTCAAACAAGCTCGAGTTGTTCGACTCGTTTGTAGTCTTATGTAGTGAGATATGATATCGGCATCTTTGAACCTTGAAAAAAATGCTTTGCTGAAAAGAAAAAGGACGTGAGATAATACAGTCATACCTCTTTTTTCTATTATTTGGAGATTTTCTCTATTATCCTTAAAACATCCAACTAAAACAAAATGTCCACAAAGGTTAAATACTAAACATTTTCAATTGACACTAGTGATGAAGATATAGTTAAGTCATGGATCGAGTGCATTAACGAAACTTATTGTCACCTTGATCATTTGGTACTTGGACTATATACCAAAGGTATCCAAGGTTATGTTCCCATTTTTCAATTGTGTGTCGAGACTAAATGCCTCATTTTTCAACTCTCTCGACGTAGACTTCATCCACAATGTTTGGAAACCTTTTTTAAATACTCGCGTCATATTTTCGTGGCTTCTAGCATGGAGTGCGATATGAAGAGGCTGATGAAATGCAGACTATGTATGTGGTAATGAAAATTTAGATGGTTTTTTATCAAAAATGGTTGGCATACAATCTGTGGCGATATAACGGCTTATGAGTCGAGGGAGGGATTGGGTTTGGCTCAAGTAGCCAAAGATGTGCTTGAAGTGGTTAAGAATGACGCTGTGAAGAGGAGCATGTGGCACGCTGAAACACTCACAAAAGCTCAAATTGACTGTGCAGCGATTAAGGCTTCCGTTTCTTTCAAGAATGGAAAGTTTTATTCAGTTCACGACTTATTTAGTTATTGGCTCCTAATCATATCGGCTTAGTTATAAACCTCTTTGTACTTTTTCGTCCGTTTTTTTTTTTTTTCGTTTATGGTAAGCTTATTGTTTCATTAATCAATCAAGGGGTTAAATTTGTATTTTATCAGTACTTAATGTTTGTGTAATCTAAGGACAACATATATATGTTGGTTTTATTGATATAAATTAGTAGACGTGAGTTAGGATCGAACTCGAGATCACGGGATTGCACACTTTACGTATGAGAATTAAAGTTAATAATTAAATGTAATAGTTATATTTATTTATTAATTGAACGAAATAACTATAACGAACGTTATGTAATTAGTTATAATGGACTAACGGTCGTTAAATATAATTTTTTTTTTTTGGTAAAGGGGAGTAATCCTGCACCCTGGTAAATATATTAACCAAAAGAAACGTTTAAGTACAAAGGATATGAGTGAAATCCCATATCTCAGCCCGTTACATATGCATAAAGCTTACATAACAAGATACTACCTATTTTCTAAATAAGAAAACAAACCACTACTCAAATGATAACATAGGACATAACGAAAAAAATTACTTCCTAGGTCCTTGAAGCTTGGTGCCATACATGGCATTAATAGCATCAAATTCTCGGGAAGATCGAAACACCGCCGCATAGTCATCATAGTCATAGTCATCATACTCATCTTCAAACTCTTGGCCACCACCGAATAGATTAACAGACTCATCAAATGGGTTAGCAATCACCTCATCTTGAGATCGGACACCACGATGTCTCCCACTTTAGAAAAAGGGTTAACTCTCTTAGTGGAAGAGGCGGGCGGAATACAAGAATTAGGAGCCACACCTGACTCCATCTCCTTAAAATCACTCACAAGGGGTTCTTGTGATGCGACTGTCTTAGTAGACTTAGCTTCATTAACTTCCATTGTACGACCAGAATCCACATCCTTGTTGGTGCCATTTGAAGTACTACCAGAGCATCCCGTATCTTCCATGTTAAGAGCATCAAACTTATTAGATGTAGAGATCTTTGTTCCACTCGAACTAGCCATATCAGAAACATTCTTCTTAGTGACTTCCACTTTCTTAGGTTCAGGAGGAGTCTTTTTGGGTTGATATTGAAACTGCTTACCCACAACAGGTTTAGTAAACTCTCCTTGACCCGGAATAGTAGAACCACCTTGCTTTCCCTTCTTCTTGTGATTGACTGTCTTGAAACCATCATTAACACGCTTAGTAGGCTGAGTAGGAGGTTCAACAACTTTAGGACATTCAACAAGAGTATGACCAAAAATCATACATTTATCACAATGGGGAGGTTTCCACTCGTATTCAACCCTTATCTTCTCAATAGTCAAACCCGACACATCAAGTAACGGTATCTCAACTGTAAGGCTGTCCCTAAGCACCTCATCCGACTTCACTTCAATCATGCATCGAGCAAAACTACTACGGCCCCACGAGTCCTTGCACATTTGGCTAGTAAAAGCATCTAACCTTTTGGGCGTACCTATCAATGTGGCAAGGAGACTAAGGCCATCATCAGAAAACATAGCAAGAGGAACATCATGGAATTTAACCCACACCGGTATGTTGGTCAAATCCTCTTTAAGTAAATTGGTGTTCAATGTCCATGGTTTCAAAATAATAGGTATATTTCTAATCAACCAAGGACCATTTTCAAGAACTTCATCAACACCTTTCTTCGAATTGAACTTAAAGAAGAAGAACCCCTTTGCATTCATCATTACCTTTTGTATACCAAACTTAGCCCGCGCATTGCGTACAAAGTAATCAACAACGGGAAAAGCAAGGCGTTGACCAAGGAAATACCCATACAAAGTATTCTCAAATCTAGTGTTCACCTCTTCAACCACTTTCATCAGGACAGAAAGATCCACACCATTAGCTTTTCCACTACACTCCAACCTACGAAAGTTTGACATGTGTTTCTTTGGTTTAGAAGTAACACCGACATCTGAAGAAGAGGGTTGTTTCAAAGCACTAACCTTCTCAATTCCAACAACCCCATGTGCATTCGTATCAACCTTATCATAAGCATTATTATGGCCATTAACATTAGAAGCCATAGGATCACTTTCATATCATGAGGAGGTTTGAATAATAACCAATAGCATTAAGCATCTCCTCTAGCTCCTACGTGACTACGGTATCTTAAGATGCTCAATTGGATTAGCCCCAGTAGAAGTAGTAGCATCCACAGTCCGCGGCGAGTTTCAATGGTTGCCCATCTTCACCCACAAGAACAAGTTTTCCCTCAAATATTTGTTTTTCAATAGCATGAATTTTCAATAAAGTATCATGACCCTCAGGCGTGTCATGACTAGGTGCGTCATGACTAGGGCTTAAACCAAGTGAAACTGGCTCCACTTGTCCATCGAGCGAATCGAAGCACTACCGGTAGGATCGGATTCGTTAGCATCTTTAACCACATGCGTGGTGAGTATTGGTCTCCTCTCCCATCTTCGACATCAAAACCTAAAACCCTAAAAACTGCAGATCGTACCCAAAAAACAAGAAGAAAAGCGTCTGGACTTCAAACAAAACGAATTAAACCCTAGTTTAAAACAAGGGTTCATAAGCCATAAGCATGCAATACGTATTACATGATTTGATCGGTACAGTGATTGTAACTATGATAGGAATTTAATACTAACCAAACCGACAATAAGCAAACCCAACACCAGCGATTGTGGAAAACCCTAGAAGACTTTCAATCGTTCCCAAAACTGACCAGGCACACGTAAGAATTAAGATAGGTTATTCAAAGGAGATAAACTAAACTTAATTCAGAATAGTGATGGAGAATTAAGAGGAAACGATTAGAAGAATGGTCGTTAAATATAATTGGGAAGGACTAAAGATGAAATTGGAGATCGATAAGGTTCTAGAATCCCTTGTGGGAGTCCTAGGCCGATCGTTCAAGGGGTTACCATAACCAAATCCTTAGCCAACTTGTTCACCAAGTTTGTTTGGGTATAAATACAAAACCAAGGGTGTTTGTAATTTATCTCTTATACTCATTAGCTAAACCTAAAAGTGTTTTGTGTGCGTTTCTTCGCTAAAAACCGGTCGACACTTCCCCAAGGGAGTCGATCCTCAAACTTTTCCCATACAAAGTTATTTGTTTAATCAAAACTAGCATTACTTTAATTCGGTATAGTACGTGTGTACAAGAAAGTGGTACTAACACAATATTGTTAGTATTCTTGGATTGAATTACAAAACGGTAAGGGGTAATTCTTATAATCCTAATTAAATCAAATTAGGGTTTTTCCTAATTGCTAGTTTGTGGATTTGATTCTTGTTCGGCTAGAATCAAGTAAGGTACGCATATTCTTCTTATGTTAATTAATTATTCGTTAATAATTCCTATACGCTTCCGCATGTATACTTTGATGTTTTGTGATTATTTATTGAATGTCATGTTATGTAATTCCAACAGTGGCATCACGAGTCATTGGTTTTAATGAGTAATTAATTACATAAACACGTAATAAAACAAATAATTGTATGTTGTTTGATATGCTTAATCTAGGGTTTTGGATTATTTTTTTTGCATGTGTCGATTTAATTTTTTTTAATTGGAGCGTACCCCATTATTTTTTTTAAGTCGACACCTTTAAAATTTTTTAGGGTTTTAAATTTGTTTGTTAACCTTATCGAAACCTAGAATTAATATATATGTTACGTGATTAATTCATGAATAATATATTATGTGACATGGAATTATTATATGCGATCTTGTGACTAATTGTATAATTGTTATGATTTATCCATGATGATACATACATGTTTGTCATGGGTAGTTGCTTGAATATTGTTTAATTGTTTAATTATGGGTTTACGCAATCGATTCATCGATGTATGTGGCTCACTTTCAATTGAGAGAGTGAAAGCCCTAATTAATATATACATTAATTTAACGTAGACATTGATTATTAATAGGGATTATCGAATAAGTTGCATGTGACTACTTGTTTACACGTATTAAATTGTTTATTATGTGCGCATTATTTTTTAGTTGTTAATTTTTTATTTGTTTACTTGTTTGTTTATTTTGTATGACAGTTTTAAGCAAAGGGTAATTTTGAATAGAAAAATAATACGGACTAAACAATGGTGGAATTTCATTTGTTTTTGAAGAGTTAAGTTTTCAATAGTTTAATTGATTGATGATTTTGGTACAAAAAGTGAGAACGGCCCACCCAATTTGACGGACTGTGTGGGAAGTATTAGGAGGGGAGAGCATTAAACTGTGGCCCTAAAGAGGGAGGTTATTGCTTCAGCGCTTACCAAACTCTCCGCTTGCTTGCGAGTCAAATTGGAGTTATCAAGTAGGCTATGAGTACATAATCATCTTAAGGGCGAATTAGCTTTAATTCCATGCGTCACTTCGGTGATAATTACCTGAAACACTAAGTGTTTACACTTATGCAAAAGTACGGTATAATGAACGATAATTAAAGGTAAATTCCTTGATTGACGAAACCAATACCTCAATCAAAACTTTGATAATTTGATCTTTATGAATTGTTAATAAAAAGTTATTTATTAAAATTATGCTACAAGATGAATGCTTGACATCTTTGTACATATTTGATTTGACCACATAAAATCAAAATTAGTACCCTTATAAATTAAGTTATATGCCATCTAATTAAAAGGAACACTTGAAGTTGCAATTTACGTCATGACAGTACTGGCGAGATTGTGATGGAGAGGTAAATATCTATGTAAAGTCAGACCTTACATGGACATATTTGCAGTTCTTTAAGTTAGACGCTTAAATTGAGTAGGAAGTGAGAACTGGACTCAAGGCATAAGATGGGATGAAACATGTTTATATTTGCAATAGCTTTGGAAAATACAAATCCCATAATGATCTAGGAATTGAAAATTGTTTGCCAATTATTGTTCGACATATCACCTTATTATGTGCTTTCGTTACTAGCAGATCAACTGATGTAATGAATCTATGATAATTTGGATCCTAGTTTTCGAGAAAATTATATGGTTATATGTTTATATTACCTTGGGTATATTTTATTTTCTTGAAAAGTGTATTATCGAAAATACTAATACTTGAACTTTTTTCTGTAGAAATGGCTCAAAACAACGATAACACTAACACTGCACTAAGTTCTACGTTCAAAAGCTTTTTTGATCGGTAAAAGTTGACTGGCTCTAAGAATTTCAATGATTGGCACCGCTCTTTGAGAATTGTGTGTAGAGTTGCTGACCGGTTGAATTATCTGTATGAACCTTGTCCTGCTGAACCAATAGCACCTGAAGCTACTCAAGCTGAAAAAGATGCTTGGAAAATTGAGTATAAGCTGTCTTATGTTGGGAACGATGGAACCTGCTCTTCAAAAGCAGTTCGAAAACTACTTCCCATATAACATGCTCAATGAACTTCGAACTATTTACGAGAAACCAGCTGCTGTCGAGATTTATGACTTGATCGATGCATTACACAAGCAGGGAGAGGGTAAACCCATAAGTGCTCATGTACTGGAAATGAAAGGTTACATGGACCAATTAAGGGCACTTGGTAAAACTTATGAAGATGACATGGCTGTGAATCTGATTAATAGATCCCTTAACAAGGATTTCAATGGTTTTGTTAGGAACTTCAATATGCATTACGTGGGGAAGACAGTTACTGACCTACACGCATTGCTTATTGATTATGAAAAAGGGTTACCTCAAAAGGTTCCTACTCCCCAAGTACTGGCTATTCAAGGTGGAAGGATTAATAAGCCAAAATCTCAGCGTGCGAACAACAAGAAGCGGAAGGGTAAGGGAAAGGTTGACAAAGGTAAACAGGTTATGGCCTATCAACCTGAACCCAAGAAGAACCCTACTCCAAGGAAGGAAAATCCTAAAAAGGATCAAGCTTGCCACTACTGCAAAGTAGCGGGTCACTGGAAGAGAAATTGTGCTCTCTACCTCGATGATTTGCGGAAACATAAGATCAAGAATTCTGGGTCCATGGACTGCCAGTACTCCAGGTATCATATGTGTAATTGAATTATTTACTCTAAATCATAAAAATTCCTGGGTATATGATACTGGATGTAGTATTCACATTTGTAATACACTGCAGGGCTGGAAAGGAAGCTGGCCTATGGGGAGCAATATATGCATGTGGGAAATGGCGCACATGCAGCTGTTGAAGCCATATGAACGTTTAGTTTAGTATTGCCTTCAGGCTTAGTACCGTTATTGAACAATTGTCATTATGCACCTTCTATAATTAGAGGTGTTGTTTCCTTTTCAGTTTTGTTGGATGATGGTTTTACTCATACTATTTCACGTAATGGAATTTCTGTTTCTTTAAATGGTGTATTTTATTTTATTGCGATTACTGTGAATGGTGTGTTTGAAATTGTTGTGATTAGAAATGAATATAACAAATATAATAATTCAATGTTTAGCATCAATAACAAAATAAAGTTGGACTTGAGTTCTTCTTATCTTTGGCATTGTAGACTTGCTCATATAGGCAAGGCTCGCATGCAAAAGCTGCAACAAGAAGGGCTTTTCCAAAGTATCAATGATGAATCATTTGATAAATGTGAGTCATGCATATCTGGGAAGATGACAAAGAAACCTTTTCATAGCAATATGGACAGGGCGTCTGATCTACATGGTCTTATTCATACTGATGTGTGTGGACCACTTAGACATGTGTCAAAGAGAGGTGCTAGCTACTTCTTAACTTTTACTGATGATTTCAGCCTTTATGGTTATGTTTATTTACTTAAGCATAAACATGAAGTGTTTGAAACATTTAAGGTTTTCAAAGCGGAAGTAAAACTGCAATTGGGAAAGAAGATTAAAGTTATTCGATCCGATAGAGGAGGTGAATATTTAAGCCAAAAGTTTAAAGATTACTTAGCTGAGAATGGAATTGTCCAAAATCTCACTTCTCCATATACTCCACAACCAAATGGTGTATCTGAGAGAAGAAATCGTACATTGTTGGACATGATACGATCTATGTTTAATCTTACTACTCTACCTTTATCCTTTTAGGATTATGCTTTAGAATCAGCTGTTCGCATTCTAAATATGGTTCCCACAAAGAAGGTTGATAAGACACCATATGAAATATGGCATGGTAAAGCTCCTAACATGTCTTATTTAAAGGTCTAGGGTTGCGATGCGTATGTTAGACGTGACTCATCAGATAAACTCCAACAAAGATCTGTGAAGTGTATCTTCGTAGGATACCCTAAGGAAACTATGGGTTACTACTTCTACTATCCAACTGAAAATAAAGTAATTGTTGCTAGGTATGGAGATTTTCTTGAAAGTGATCTCGTATCTCAAGAATTCAGTGGCAGAGTTTATGATCTGAAAGATGATCAAGAAGATGCATTACCTTCTGAAAACACTAACATACTTCCGGTAGAACCTGATAGTCTGGGTCCTCCACCAGACGTTGAAGTGATTCCCATTCGTAGATCCGTAAGGTCTACGCGTGCACATGAACGTCTATGTCTTAATGTAGAGGTTGAGGAAACTATGTTTGAAGATCTTGGAGAGCCTACTAGTTATAAAGCTGCCATGGCAAGTCCTGAAAAGGAAAAATGGTAAGTTGCAATGAAAAGGAAAAATGGCAAATCCTGAAAATGAAGTCTGGGAAGAGGTCGACTTACCTCCAAACACCAAGGTGGTTGGAAGTAAGTTTCTCTATAAAATTAAGACTGACATGGATGGCAATGTACACATCTATAAAGCTCGTCTAGTTGCGCAAGGTTTTACTCAAACTTATGGCATAGATTACGAGGAGACCTTTTCTCCTGTAGCGGACATTAGAGCTATTAGAATTCTCATAGCTATAGCAGCGTACTATGACTATGAGATATGGCAGATGGATGTAAAAACCGCCTTCTTGAATGGTCGGTTAGATGAAGACATCTATATGAAGCAACCTGAGGGGTTCGTGAATCCACAATTTCCAAACCGTGTGTGCAAACTTCAAAGGTCCATTTATGGATTGAAGCAAGCATCAAGGCAATGGAATAAGAGATTTGATGAACAAATCAAAAGGTATGGATTTATTCAAAATCTTGATGAGCCATGTGTATATCACAAAGTTAATGGGAGTGATGTAATTCTCCTTATCCTTTATGTCGATGACATATTAATTATGGGAAAAGACATTGCAAGTTTGCAAAATGTTAAGGCATATCTTGGGAAGTGTTTTTCCATGAAGGATTTAGGAGAAGCTGCATACATTCTGGGAATCAAGATCTACCGAGATAGGTCAAAGCGGTTAATTGGTTTAAGTCAAAGCGCTTACATTGATAAAATATTGAAGAGATTCAATATGCAAAATTCCAAGAAACGATATTTGCTGATGGAAGTAAAGCATGGCTTCTGTAGCGAAATGTGTGCATCAACACCAGCTGAGGTGGCACGCATGCAGAAAGTTCCTTATGCTTCGGCAGTAGGATCTATTATGTATGTTGTGAGATGCACAAGGCCAGATGTAGCGTTCGCTCAGAACATGACCGGTCGATATCAACAGAATCCGGGTGAACTTCACTGAACTGCTGTTAAACATATTCTAAAGTATCTTAGGAATACGAAAGATATGTTTTTAGTGTACGGTGGAAATCTAGACACAGAGCTTGGTGTTACAGGTTACTGTGATGCGTCCTGGCAGTGTGATAAAGGTGATACGAAGTATCAGACGGGCTATGTCTTTGTCATCAATGGAGGAGTAGTTGACTGAAAGAGCAAGAAGCAGAGTACGATTGTGCTGTCTGCAATAGAAGCCGAATACATAGCTGCTTCGGAAGCTGCAATGGAGGCTGTTTGGATTAGGAAATTCATTTCAGGGCTTGGTGTTATGCCTTCAATTGAATCGCCTATTGATATGTATTGTGACAATTCTGCTGCAATCATATTTGCCAATGAACCTGGAGTCATGAAGGGCACCAGACATTTTCTACGAAAATATCACTATGTTCGGGAACAAGTCCGTGAAGGTGAAATTAATTTATTGAAAGTTCACACATATGACAACTTAGCTGATCCTTTCACTAAGGCTTTGGCTAGAGACAAGCTTTTTGGACTTGCCAATGGAATTGGACTTCGTTTAGCTAATAGTTTCATGCAGAACTGTGATTAGTATTTGGATAAAAGATATTGTAAAACATTTATTATTTGATGAAATAAAATTTGGATTATGTTTATTTTCATTTATAATATTGTTGTCCTATATTTGCATGTTTAATCCGTGAGTAACTAAGTTATTCTAAATTGTCTTTTGTCAATTAATGATATGGGAGTATCATTAAACTAAGACAAATCTGAAAGATATGGTAGAATATACTTGAAAGTATATTGATGAGAATGCATACCAATTTCAGATGATATTCAATTGAATATAGGACTTATCCCAACTACATAATTTACTTTGTGGATATTGTTATAAGTAAATTATGAATAGTTATCCTCAGACTTGAGATACCAGATACCAGATAACTTAACGCTATACGTAACTGGTAGTCATAAGGGTTGTTTTCAGAAATGTTGCAAAGTTTGTGGGTTAGTCTCGTAGTCAAGATAGAATTTGTTCCTTCAAATTTATTTGGAGTTTAATACTGCTGGGCCCCTCGTAGGGTAGACAAGATATTTGTGCGGCCGCACCCAAAATCTCCCCTAAATATGTTTAGAAGATTTGATAATTTTGGTCAATCACTTATAACGAGAAACAGAATAGTTTAATAAAGAATGACTTAATTCCATATCTTTATTTAACGTGGTATTAGAAACAAAAGGATAATAATAATGAGAAATCATTAAAAGGTTTTCTAGGAGCCTTACCCGAATTGTGCTAGAGGCATCGAAGTTTTTCTAGACGCTAACCGATGTGATCACTCTATTAAGATATATCCAAGTGGGAGCTGTTGGTTTTATGGATATAAATTAGTAGACGTGAGTTAGGATCGAACTCGAGACCACGGGATTGCACACTTTACGTATGAGAATTAAAGTTAATAATTAAATGTAATAGTTATATTTATTTATTAATTAAACGAAATAACTATAACGAACGTTATGTAATTAGTTGTAATGGACTAACGGTCGTTAAATATAATTGGGAAGGACTAAAGATGAAATTGGAGATCAAGAAGGTTCTAGAATCCCTTGTGGAAGTCCTAGGCCGATCCTCCAAGGGGTTACCATAACCAAATCCTTAGCCAACTTGTTCAGCAAGTTTGTTTGGGTATAAATACAAAACCAAGGGTGTTTGTAATTTATCTCTTGTACTCATTAGCTAAACCTAAAAGTGTTTTGTGTGCGTTTCTTCGCTAAAAACCGGTCGACACTTCCCCAAGGGAGTCGATCCTCAAACTTTTCCCATACAAAGTTATTTGTTTAATCAAAACTAGCATTACTTTAATTCGGTATAGTACGTGTGTACAAGAAAGTGGTACTAACACAATATTGTTAGTATTCTTGGATTGAATTACAAAACGGTAAGGGGTAATTCTTATAATCCTAATTAAATCAAATTAGGGTTCTTCCTAATTGCTAGTTTTGTGGATTTGATTCTTGTTCGGCTAGAATCAAGTAAGGTACGCATATTCTTCTTATGTTAATTAATTATTCGTTAATAATTCCTACACGTTTTCGCATGTATACTTTGATATTTTGTGATTATTTATTGAATGTCATGTTATATAATTCCAACAATATATACTTACCTATTTGGAAATTTATCTATAAATTTTCTTAAATAATCAACATCTTACAAATACCTAAACCATTATTTTTATCTATACGCTTCCGCATGTATACTTTGATGTTTTGTGATTATTTATTGAATGTCATGTTATATAATTCCAACAATATATAGTTACCTATTTGGAAATTTATCTATAAATTTTCTTAAATAATCAGAATCTTACAAATACCTAAACCATTATTTTTATCTAATACAACTGCATACAAAAAAAGAACATCCAAATACTATCTTCTGAAACCTGTTTTATTAGTACAACTTAATTATTACCTGAATTATTTTCACTTAGAAAAAAATAACCTCACCGAATGGGTTGGGTTGGGCTTTTGATGCTTTGTTTTTATGGGCTATGTTTGCAAGCTAAACATAACCAGATCAGACTGTTTCGACCTGCACCAAAAATTTACGACCCATGTCATATGAACCCGTTTTAACCATTTACCCAACCCATCCATGTTGCCGCGTGACAATGGACCTTGATGTTTTCATTTTCATGAAAGTACAAAGTTTATATCCATAATCTTTCTTGGTTCAAAATTGTCGGTTCTTGATGCATCTCTTGTGCTATTAGAATAATTTTGCAGCCAACATAATGAATTAACAAATTGGTCAAATTTAATTCAAAGCACAATATGTGCAGTCAAGTTGTGTAAGAATTAAGATAACACCAGATGCAACCGAAAAGACCAATCTGTATCCTTTTATTGAACCCAAAGTATCAAGAAAGGAATAAATGTAAATAGGAAGGCAAACTTGATAGAAATGTTCATAAAGTAAAACCGGAGCTAAAACTAGATATTGATTTGCACTTTAGCTATACGAACACGAATTCTCCTTAAAATTGACGAATTTGTTGTTCTGAGAGTCCATTTTCATGATGCAAAAGACTCGGCGTCGATGTTTTGTCTTCACCAACCGCCCTACCAAGTTGGCTTGTGAGTGGATCTCAAATGCCAAGTTAACCGGGACATGACCATTGCTGTTTGACATAACCAATCCCCATCCGGCTCCATAAAGAGGAACTTGACGACCTTCCACGTTTACTAACATTGTCCTTTGGCTTTTCTTAGGTTGATAGTAGTTCAAAAACTGATTAGAAACAACAACAAATTAGCTAAATGTAAACATTTTGCTAGCATATCTATACATATAAAAGTGAACGATTGTGCATGAAGCAAATGGTTCTCATGGATTAATATTTACATCTATTTCACACTCACAAGTGCGAGCATTTTATCTATATCATATTTATCTATATCTATATTACATATAAAGAGAAACTGTTATAACTTAAAAACTCTTAAAATGAGAAATGTATAATTACTAATCTACCATTAATCACTTATTTTGACTAATTGTTTAGGAAAAAGATTGGGAGACCTAAGGCATGACTAATTTTGTGACTAACTTATGTGTCATTACTTAATTGGATTGTGAAAGAGTGGGTCCGGTTAATACAACCAATCAATTGTTGCCACACATATTTAGTCACAAAATTAGGCATAACTTTTAGGTCTCCCAATCATTTCTCAATTGTTTAACCATTTAAATGTCAGCCCCTCTCGTTTACTTTCAAATCTACTTCCAAATTAGTACCTAATATACTTAATTAATTCTTATACTTTTTAATTGGTACTATTAACTCTTCACGTCTCAATCATAATGTAACTTGTTATATAGTCTTTAACTGTTTATATCTTCTTTTGTAAGATTTAAATTAAACTTACAACATGTTCTTTTATTACAAATAGTATATAATATTTGGTAACTTATATTGTGACAATATGAGTATATGAGTTGGTTATACTTAAAAAAGTTTTAAACAAAAAAGTGTAAGAATGTAAAATTATTTAATGACATTTAAGCAAATAGAGACACATTGAACAAGAAGTTTGAAACTAAAATGAATCGACGCTACACAAATATACGATAAAAGAAAAACACTCTGATCACACCAAATTGACGCGATTCAATTTCATCGAAAACTATACACCGACGCTGCTATGCGTGGGTAATAATTGTCTATTAAGTGTGAAAAAACTCGACGAAAAGTTACTTTTTCCCTAAATTAATTAAAAATCTTGTGCTTCATTCGCATATCTTTGTTTACAATATGAAAGCAAATAGAATGAAACATTATAAAAAGAAGTTTTAAGATTTAAATCGCATAAACAAAATCTAAGAGTTTGAAGACCTAACCTGGCCTCTTCCAACGACGATTCGTGAATAAAAGAGATTCAACGAAGTTGAGGAGACGTGTATGCCAAAAAACGTAGCAGGGTTGTGTATATTCATCTTCACCGTACAGTTTATTGTCAACAACTTGGTCGAAACTCCCGTGTTATCTGATCCTTCGCCATAATAGAAATTGTTCACTTTCCAACTCTACAAAAACCACATTTTTAAATATTCAGCGTCAGAATAAGGAAAAACAAGGTAATTTCTATACACCGAACTAGTTAAAACTGTGAGCAATGACAAAATAGAGCAACTATTAAGGGTTAGTCATTTCGACGTTTACTTTCAGTCTCATAACAATTATGTTCACGTCAAGCAAATAAGGTATATGTCATATCTCATGCAAAAGTCACAGAAATTGTTCACTTTTGCAAGTTTTTGTTTCTTTTTGGTGTTTTTGTAACTAAAATTGTTCTTTTGAACCATAAAGTAAGATTAAAGCATCATTACAGCGATTTCTTTGTATAACTAACTATATAAAGATGAACATGATTTAATTATCTGATTGTACTTTTTAGTAACTCATTAGTTACACGCATTTATATATTTTAATCACATTATGATATATTTTTTTGTCAAAATTAACCTCCTATTTTTGCCGAAAATAAATAGACTAAAAATGATACAAAATGGCATTAATTGTACATTTTCATAAAAAGTAAGAGTTACATTCTGTTAATTAAAACTAATCAATCCTGCGTTCCGAAACTAGCAATACATTTTCTTGTCGATAATTATTTTGAGACGAATATATAATTCATTATACGATCTAAATAAATAAAAATATATAGTTAGATATTAGTGTAAGAGAATATATAAAAACTTATAAGTAAAATAGAGGTTTTACCTTCATATGGACTTGAAGTTTGTAAGGCCTGCTTGCACCCCAAATGATCAAACAAACAATCGTAAAAACCATCACAAACCCAAACAAAAGCATCAAAAACCGAAACTGTCGCATAAACTGTTTATCCGGCATTAAATCATCATCACCATAATCCTCATCTTCTTCATCAATCACACTAAACAAAGGTGGCCATCCTTTCTTTTTCCTCAAAAAATTAGGATGATGTTTTCCCACAAGCGAAAACCTATATGGCCCGGATACACGACTAGAAGAGGATGTCCTCGAGTGTGAAGAATGTGATGGTGACTCAATAGGAGTCGAATGGCTATTTGTTGCTGATTTATCATCGTGTGAATCACGAGAAGGGCTTTGAACATAGTAGCCATATTTAGGAGATGAGGATGAAGGTGATATGCTATCACCTAAGCTTGAATCATCGATTTCTGATTTTTCATGCATCATTTTTACGTTGAGATAAAGTAAGATCGAATCAGACTGAGATATTTGGATTTTGCGGGGATTAAAAGTGAAGTATTTATTGGAATTGATATGGTAGTGAAAATAAAAACATAGTTGAAGGTGAGATATTGGTGGAAATAGAAAGAGACCGTTTCATGTGGAGAGTCAAATGTGTGTGTTTTGAAACCTCAAAACAACCTTAAAACATCAAAAAGTTGTAGTACAAGATTTATGTGTGTCAGTATATGTAAGTGAGTGATATTACGGCTGAGATATATTACAGTGGGCCCGGCTCAGGGAATTACAATATTTCTACAACATTTTTTTAATTAAAAAAAAGCAATTTTTTTTAAAAAAAAGTTTTATAAATGCAATAATGTGGTGTTAGTGTTTATATATAACATCCTTTTTGTAAACTATTTAATGTAAAATGTAACTTCTTTAGTAACATAACTATTGTCCACAACTGAAAATACATAATTCTAAATTTCTAATTAATGCATTTTTTAGACTTTAATGATCATCTTTTTGAAAAACATACATTTAGTAATAAGCAGACATGCAGTTAATGCAATTTTGTATCAAGTGTTCTACGGATAAGTTGAGAAATTTGGGCAATAATATTGTAGCACAAAGAATATTATTTCTTACCTATCAAATTATCTTTTTTTTTTTGTAAAGGGGAGTAATCCTGCACCCTAGTAAATATATTAACCAAATAAACGTTTAAGTACAATGGATATGAGTGAAATCTCATAACTCAGCCCGTTACATAGGCATAAAGCTTACATAACAAGATACTTCATATTTTCTAAACAAGAAAACAAACCACTACTCAAATGATAACATAAGACTCAACGAAATAAAATTACTTCCTAGGACCTTGAAACTTTGTGCCATACATGGCATTAAAGGCATCAAATTGGGAAGATCACGAACCTGTTTCGCATAGTCATCGAAGTCATAGTCATCATACTCATCTTCAAACTCTTGGCCACCACCAAATATATTAGCAGACTCATCAAAAGGGTTAGCAACAACCTCATCTTCAGAATCAGACACCTCAATATCTCCCACTTGAGAAAAAGGGTTAACTCTCTTAGTAGCAGAGGTAGACGGAATTGGATGACCATCATCATCCACAAGAGTAGCTTTCCCATCAATAATTAGCTTTTCAAATTACCAATTTTCTCAACTATGGGTGTAGAACCAACATCCATTGTTCCCATTGAATCACTCACAAGTGGTACATGTGATGTAGAACCAGTCTTAATCAACTCATCCTCATTAACCTCCATTGTACGACCAGTATCCACATCTGTATCATCCATATTAAGCGCATCAAACTGATTAGACGTAGTGATCCTGGTTCCATTCGTACTAGCCACATCAGAAGCCATTTTCTTACTGACATTTACTTTCTTGGGTTCAGGAGGATTCTTTTTGGGCCGATATTCAAAATGCTTGCCCACCACAGATTAAGTAGAACCTCCTCGACCGGATTCAGCCAACTTGCTTTCCCTTCTTCTTATTGTTAACAGTCTGAAAACCATCACTTACGTTTTTATGAGGTTGAGCAGTCGGAATCACAACCTTAGGACAATCCACCAAAGTATGTCCAAATACCCGACATTTCTCACATCTAGGCGGTTTCCATTCATATTCAACACGGATCTTCTCAATAGTCGAACCCATATCATCAAGTAAAGGAATCTCGACAGTGAGGTTGTCCCTAAGAACCTCATCCGACTTCACTTCAATCATACACCTAGCAAAACTACTACGGCCCCAAGATTCCTTGCACATTTGACTAGTAAACGCATCTAACCTTTTGGGCGTACCAATCAATGTAGCAAGAAGGCTGAGCCCGTCATCAGAAAACATAGCTAAAGGAACATCATGGAATTTAACCCACACCGGAATGTTAATCAAATCCTCTTTAAGCAAGTTGGTGTTCAGTGTCCATGGTTTAAGAATAATAGGAACATTACGAATCAACCAAGGACCATTATCAAGAACATCATCAACTCCTTTTTTCGAATTAAACTTGAAGAAGAAGAATCCCTTAGCGTTCATCATAACCTTTTGTAATCCATACTTAGCCCACGTATTGCGAACATAATAATCAACAATAGGAAAAGCAAGGCGTTAACCAAGAAAGTATCCGTAGAGAGTATTCTCAAACCTCATGTTAACCTCTTCCACCACTTTCATTGGGACTGAAAGGTCAATATCATCCTTCTTTTTGCTGCATTCTAACCTCCGAAAATTAGACACGTGTTTATAGGATTCATTAGAAGCAACACCCGCGTAAGAAACCGACTTAACTCCATTACCACAAGTAGTAACAACCTTGGGTGCATTAGGAGTACCATACATCTGGGATTGCATAGCCACATCAAAACTCGACAGAGGAGTATTTGCTGAAGAATTAGATTGAAGCCCAATACCACTCGAATTGTTCACATCAGAAGATGAAGCCATCTTAGCAATATCACTGTCAATTTTATTCATTGCATCATCAAATTTCTGATGCGCATTAGCAATCAATTGCTCCACATTAGGCTGTGTAGAGGCCGAATCAGAAGCAGGTGTAACATGGGTTTGCTCCAAATCATCCAAAACAACCTTATCCTTAACCTCCGGCATGTCATGACTAGGTGCGTCACGACAAGGGCTTGAAACAAGTGAAACCGGCTTCACTTGTCCATCAGAACTAGAACCATCAACCCTATGATACGGATTCGTGTCCATGTTACTATCATTGTCCGTATTCATACCAACTTGATCGGCCAAGTTGGTAGTTGTTTTTGTAGCTTTAACCGAAGAGCAATCTTTGTTCAAAAAACCTTTTTCCATCTCTCCACAACCCCACTAACAATCCCAGGAACCGACTATATCCAGCATAAACCCAAAAAACCAAAATAAAACCCTAACTAGCGTTAGGGTTTTATGACGCACGTCCCAGAAACTAACCAGCCCCCATGAATGATGATCCAAGATAAAATTAATCACGTTAAAGGTACTCTTGGATGTATACGATCAGACTCCAAAGTAACCCTAACAAGTTAGGATCACGTTAATCTTGTAAGTAGCCAAAAACGATTATTGAAACCCTAAGAAAAACGATTCTTCAAAACTAATTAAAACGAGAGAAACAAAACACCAATCAAATCAGGAACCAATTAACAGTGAAGTTAAGCAATAACAAGATTAGATCGATGCTAAGAATCGAAGGTTTTAGGCAGATTTGAAGAAAAACGAATTAGAGGATTTAGGGTTTAAAAAAATCGCCATAGGAATTAGAGGATTTAGAGTTTCAAATAAATGTTAATGAGTTTTATAAAATGGTAAGAAAGATGATAATATGGCAATAAAAGCGATATTTATGCTAAAAGAAAGGTTGTTAAAGGAATATATTATGGACCTGTTTTAGTCTCGGTCTATCCGATCACAGGGTCATCGGTTCAACTGGTTGAACAACTGGATCAAACTAGTTCTTTAGATATGCTTTTTTTTCTGTTATATATATTTAATATGTAGTTTGCATTATCTTTTGATTTATCCGATTTTATCAATGTTTTAAACCCCGTTTTTTTATTGACAAAGTTTAGTCGTAGCTTTACCGGGTCACCGGATGAACCGTCTGGTTGAACCGGTTCATACATATGTATACTTTTTCTATTATGTGGTGTTGTATGATCGCATGATTTATCCGACTTTATTCTTATATTCGATTGAACCGATGAAAGGATTGGGACTCTACCGATAAACTTTTTTAAGTTTTATATCTATAATAATATAGCAACGATTTGCAAAAACAATCATTTATGATTCTAAGTTATAACCGTCTATCTTAAAACTACATTAGTTGATGTTTATAAGAAAGTTCATAACTCTAATTTATTGTTTAATAAAATCTTAACTAACATTATGTCACCGCTTTAACTTGTCAATTAAAATTAAAAAGGTTGATGGGAAAAAAATTATAGATTTTTATGATAAAAAGCCGTGACCCTGCCAGGTTTATCAAATCGGGTCAACGTGGGTCAACAAAAAATCGACGATTCAATCCGGTTCTCAAACAAGCAAAAACCCAGTCACATCCGACGGATCTCCAAGCCGGTTACCGATTCAACCGGTTAAACCGGCCGAGTCAACCGGCATTTTAAAACATTGACTTACCATGCAAGTTCATAACTGAAAAGGTAAATGAACTCTTAAGAAAAAGTGTAAAAATTTTGTTTAGAGTAAAATTACTCCCTCCGTCCCATATTGACCGTCCACTTTGAATTTTCAAAGTCTTTTATTTCTAACTTTGACCTTATATATTTTTAATTGTGTTATATGATATTTGATGCAAAATATATGAATAGATTGAGTTTTAAATGTATTTTTTATTGGTATAATTTTTATTATATACTATATAACACAAATAAAAATATTTAAAGTCAAAGTTAAGAAAGAAAGACTTAAAAAGTCAAAACAGGACAATTAATATGGGACGGAGGTAGTATATTTTACTTTTAGTTTACACTTTATTTTAACCCCAAAATTGATATTATGCTTTCTCAAAGGGTTTAAGTTTTGCATCTCTATTTGATATTGACTAAAAAATTTTCAAAGATTTAGCTCATGCAGTGAGCACATATTAACATTGGTCTTATGCTTGACATACAATCTTTTTACAAAACTTATCAAATGATTCACTAATTTGTTGAAGCAGAAACATGTAAGAGACTAAGGGTGTGTTTGTTTTTCTAAAAAAGGTCTTACTAGCCCTCTTACTTTTACCAGTAAGAGGAGGGCAGACGTTTTGCTTGTTTGTTTTTTTCTTTTGAGTTAGACCCAGTTAGACATATAACATCTTACTCAGTAAGAGGTGGGGAACTTGTCTTACTGCCTCTTACTCGATAAGAGATTGAAGACTTGCGTTAATATAATATATTTGATGGTTTATTAACTATGTTATATTTATGATAAAAAATCTTGTTTCATATTTAAATAAGTTACTTATTATCGAATTGCGTTGGTTTAATAAATAAATTGCAGAAACGAACACTTAAAATCATCCGACATCAATTATGCAAAACCAAACAACATTATTTCGTTCAGATTTAGACTTTCTAGCCACCTCTTACTGATAAGATGTGTAGTCAGATTCAGACCTAAAACATCTTAATGAAACAAACACATCCTTAACTGATACCAACATGAGAACAACCGAAATAGAAACCACATACCAATAACATATATTATTTGTAACATTTCCAAAATCTTTTAAGAACAATTAGATCAAACGGGAATCTTTAATTTTCTCCAATTCTGCTCTTGGGTAGGCATAAACAATCTTTGGTGTAAACCCGATCACTTCGTTTCTCATGTGTTACACCTTTTTCTCCGGTATCCACAACAAAATCCTCTCAATAGTAACATTCTTATGCGTCATATCCTCCTCATTGATAAGAACCGGTACTCTGCTAAACTCTTTAGGTAAATGACGTAAATGTCTAATGTCAGCGGTCCCACAATTTCACAAAAAACGACGCTGTGTTTCACTAAACATTTTCATCTCCACAATTTTACACCTCGAGGCTCCAGCTATATCCATCATGAATAATATTGTAGAAAATTTCTAAAGAAATTGGTTAGTGTAGAGTAATCCTAGATTCATATCTTGTTTGGACAATAAAATTCAGTTAACTAGTCTGCTCTATCTCCTTTACGGGTCTAACCTTGAATCCTGAAGCCCGTCTTCATTTGAACAACGTTCTTCATCAATGTTGTTCTCATGTTCTTCATCCACTTTCAAAACTCCTATTGATAATTTACTTAATTCCATTTTTGGAATTAAGTTATATGCTAAAACTTCTCCTCTTTTAGCTTTTTCCTCTTTAACTAACTTCTCATTCGCGTAAAAAAACACTTTGGTTATAAACAAATAAGTTTTTCCCGAAAGGTCATTATGGAGAGGGTCCTTATCATCCATTGTGCCGCCATCATTTAGTTTATTGGTGTGAAGCGTATCTTGTAGTATATGTTTCTCTTAAGCCGATTTGTCGTTGTGGATCGGATGTCGTTGTTGTTGCCGCGGTTGTTGTTGCCGCAATCTCAGGCCGGAAAAAGGTTTATGCTTATACATTACTTTCAGGATTCATTCTCTGTATTGGATGATGTATTCTTATTAACAGTGGCTCTACTACAACCCACACATTCTGTGAGGCATTGTATATCCTTTTGGCCGTATATTTTTTTTTCACTTGAGGGTCGATTGTTGTCTTTGAATTCACACTGGTAGCTCTTCCTTCTAGATTGTGAGCAATGCTGTCTATGTCCTCATGCAGTGTGATGGCTCTCGATTTCAACTTCATTGTGTTAAAACCTATAAATGATTGTATAAATAACATCAATGTAACAAACGAACTCGAGTTATTATAGCAGGAAAAACTTGATTTATTTGACAAATTAATACATTATGTTAGTTATCAATCATATTTAGGTTTTAGCACAATGAAGTTGAGACCGAGAACCGTCACAATGCATGAGGATATTAACAACGTTGCTCACAATCAAGAAGGGAGAGTTACGAGTGTCGAATGGAAGACAATAATTGACCCTCAAATGGAAATAAATATACAACCAAAACAAAATACAAGGCCTTCTAAAATGATTTGGTTCCAATTAGTAGAGCCACTCTTCAAAAGAATGAATCCTGAAAATAATGTAGCTACACATAAATGTTTTTCAATGCTGAGACTCTCGACAACATTAAAAACAACCACAAATTGGTCTCAGAGAAACATATATGGCCTGCAAGTAACATTCTCACCATTCTATTCACTGTAGGCTAGACAACGGATCATAAGGACCCTCTCTATATTGACCTTCAGGGAAAAACATTAGTCCATAACCAAAGCGATTTATGCCTAAGTTAAAGAGGAAAAAGATCAGTGACGGGAAGTTTTAGCATATAATTTAACTCCAAAACAGGAATTAAGTAAATTATCAATAGGTGTTTTGAAAGCGGAGAAGAACATGAGAACAAGATTAATGAACAATTTGGTTCAAAAGGGGATGGGATTTTGGATTTGAGGTTAGATCGGTAGAGAAAATAAAGGAAACAAGTGAACTGAATTTGGTTCATAATAGGTAAACTAGGTCATCTCTATACTCACCAATTTCTTTAAAAAATTTGCTACCGGACGATTGCCGTCAACAACATTATCCATGAGATAACATAATTTCCATGAAACACAAATGATGAATTCTTCAAGACCAATGAATGAAAAAGATTGTGAGATGTAAGTGAAAGTATATATCAAACGAGTTACAACAATAGAATTGATAAAGATGTGTAACAAGATGGTGACAGTAACGGCCTCAAGTGAATCAAATTTATAAAGAGTTTCGATTTGTGACCGTTGCCCAACGGCTACTTTCACTTTTGAAAACTGAAACTAGAAATTTTTGACCGTTGTATAATCCGATAGAAAAGTTGGAATTTTCTAACCGTTACACGGTCACAGTTTCAAAAGATAAGGGCCCAATAAATTTCAAACACTTAAACATGAAAATACAAGGATCTGCACATAAATACAAAGTCGAAACTATGATCATTAAGTAGCAGTGGTACATGTATACTAATATATGTATGTGTAAAATTGGAGAGTGGCTCTAAGACTGCCCGTAGCAGTCACGCATGAGATGGAGTGAGGGTGTACCTCACGAGTGAGCACCACTACGGGTGTTTGTGTAGTGCGTGATTTTGGCCAAAATCAGCTCACAATGGTGAGCTTTGAAAGGTGTGGGTGGCGTGACTGTGGGTGAAAAGTGAGAGTGGGGTGTGGTGGGGGAGGGGGGTTGATCAGTGTTTTTCGGTGACTGATAAGGGTAGTCTAAGATGATCCATGTGTGTGTAAAACTGCATACACAAGCATAAAAAAAATATATTGCGTTTGCCGGGAGTCGAACCAGGGTCTATTGCTTGGAAGGCAATTATCCTAACCGTTGGACTACAAACGCATCTTGAAATTTTTATACGAGTTGATGATTTAATAAAGGGTACATGATTTTGTAGTAATCCAAGCTAAATAGCTAGTTTAAAGCATCTTTTTTTGTTTTCGGATAAGTTGACTGTGTCCCCCATGAGAATAACCCTATGATATTTTGTGGGTAAGCATCTGAATGCCACCATTTGTTGATCATGTTCCATAGATTACAAGCAACGGTACTTTCCACAGAGATGTTGCGCAGACTCTAGAGCCAGATCACAAGCCGGAGAACGTGTAGAATCCATGTCTATCCCACGGTGATCTAGATTCCAGTGGGTGGGAAGATGACTATTAATGATACGCCGTGTGTTAATGTTGATTTTGCTAGGGATTGATTTATTCCATCTCATATTCAACGCCTTTCAAAGCAACTAAATATTCGAGCTTAGACTGCATGTCCATGGAGTTATTTTTCAAGCATAGAGACGAGTATCAAAACATGTTTTAAACTTACTAACATGTGTAGCCGGTGTCTTTACCGTTAAAAAGAGAAACCGCCACTTTCGGCTTATGTAAATTGGGGAGAAACCACTATTGTTGCTTCACCCCTCGGTGATTATGGTAAATTCAGAAGATGAAATTAGAACCACATATGAATCAAAATCCATAAAAATAACGAGTAAAACATACAAGAATACCCTTTCAAACAGCAAAATCTAGCTTTTATCTACATAATTCACCAGGTCTCGGTAGTCCCGAGTCCATCTGAAGTTACATGTATGAAACAAACAGAAAATTCATGCCCCACCTATCACCATAAACCACTAATTCTCTACATATAAACTAATGCAATCAGATTCTGTAGCTAAAAACAATAACTGGCTCATAGATTGAACTCAACTTACATCTAAAATCTTCAGGTATCCTCAACTTCTGTTGTTTCTAGGTCTCTCCACGTTGACACTTGTATCCAGTGTTGATAGTATTTGTGGCATCGACATGCCACCAGAGACCACAATTTCTGCAACCAAAAACATTGTAAAAGGTTCAGAAAGAGACTCATCGTGCCATCCTACTTCAATCAGTAGAATGTCAATGTACCAGTTTACCACTAGAGCCAATCTGTAACCTTTTATTTAACCCAAAGTATCAAGAAATGGATAAATGTAAATAGAAAGGCAAACTTGCTAGAAATGTTCATAAAGTAAAACCAAAGCTAATACTAGATATTGATTTGCACATTAACTATACGAACACGAATTCTCCTTAAAATTGACGAATTTGTTGTTCTGAGAGTCCATTTCCATGATGCAAAAGACTCGGCGTCGATGTTTTGTCTTCACCAACCGCCCTACCAAGTTGGCTTGTGAGTGGATCTCAAATGCCAAGTTAACCGGGACACGACCATTGCTGTTTGACATAACCAAGCCCCACCCGGCTCCATAAAGAGGAACTTGACGACTTTCCACGTTTACTAACATTGTCCTTTGGCTTTTCTTAGGTTGATAGTAGTTCAAAAACTGATTAGAAACAACAACAAATTAGCTAAATGTAAACATTTTGCTAGCATATCTATACATATAAAAGTGAAAGATTGTGCATGAAGCAAATGCATTGATTTAATATTTACATCTATTTCACACTCACAAGTGCGAGCATTTTATAACATATTTATTTATGTCTATTCTACATATAAAGAAAAACCGTTATTATTTAAAAACTATAAAATTGAGAAATGTATGTTTACTAATCTACCCTTAATCACTTATTTTGACTACTTATTTAACCATTTAAATGTCATCCCCCATTTACTTTTAATTAGATCTACTTCCAAATTAATACCTAATATACTTAATTAATTCCTATATTTTTTAATTGATACCATTATCTCTTCACGTCTCAATCATAATGTAACTTGTTATATAGTCTTTAACTGTTTATATCTTCTTTTTTAAGAATTGAATTAAACTTACAACATGTTGTTTTATAAATAGTATATAATATTTGGTAACTGATATTGTGACAATGCGACCGTATGAGTTGGTTATAGTGAAAAAAGTTTTACGAAAAAAAAGTATAAGAATGTAAATTATTTAGTGAGATTTAAGCAAATAGAGACACATTGAACCGCAAGTTTGCAACTAAAATGAATCGACGCTAGTCAAATTTATGATAAAAGAAAAACACACTGATCACACCCAATTGACGCAATTCAATTTCATCAAAAAAATATACACCGAGACCGACGCTGCTATGCGTGGGTAAAAATCTTCTAGTAAGTGTAAAAAACTCAGCGAAAAGTTACATTTTCCCTAAATTAATTAAAAATCTTGTGCTTCATTCGCATATCTTTGTTTACAATATGAAAGCAAATAGAATGAAACATTATAAAAAGAAGTTTTAAGATTTAAATCGCATAAACAAAATCTAAGAGTTTGAAGACCTAACCTGGCCTCTTCCAACGACGATTCGTGAATAAAAGAGATTCAACGAAGTTGAGGAGACGTGTATGCCAAAAAACGTAGCAGGGTTGTGTATGTTCATCTTCACCGTACAATTTATCGTCAACAACTTGGTCGAAACTCCTGTGTAATCTGATCCTTCGCCATAATAGAAATTATTCACTTTCCAACTCTACAAAACCACATATTCAAATATTGCGCGTCACAAAAGGGAAAAACAAGGTAATTTCTGTACACGGGACTAATTAAAACCGCGAGCAATAACAGAAATGATCAACTGTTAAGGGTTAGTCATTTCGACGTTTACTTTCAGTCCCATAACAATTATGTTCACGTCAAGCAAATAAGGTATATGTCACATCTCATTCAAAAGTCACAGAAATTGTTCACTTTTGCAAGTGTTTGTGTCTTTTTGGTGTTTTTGTAACTAAAATTGTTCTTTTGAACCGTAAAGTAAGATTTACCGCGATTTCTTTTTAACTAACTATATAAAGATGAACATGATATAATTATCTGATTGTACTTTTTAGTAACTCATTAGTTACACGCCTTTATATATTTTAATCACATTATGATCTATTTTTTTTGTCAAAATTATTTATCAACTTCCTATTTTTGCCGAAAATAAATAGACTAAATATGATACAAAATGGCATTAATTGTACATTTTCATAAAAAGTAAGAGTTACATTCAGTTAATTAAAACTAATCAATCCTGCGTTCCGAAACTAGCAATACATTTTCTTGTCGATAATTATTTTGAGACGAATATATAATTCATTATACGATCTAAATAAATAAAAATATATAGTTAGATATTAGTGTAAGAGAATATATAAAAACTTATAAGTAAAATAGAGGTTTTACCTTCATATGGACTTGAAGTTTGTAAGGCCTGCTTGCACCCCAAATGATCAAACAAACAATCGTAAAAACCATCACAAACCCAATCAAAAGCATCAAAAACCGAAATTGTCGCATAAACTGTTTATCCGGTATTAAATCATCATCACCATAATCCTCATCCTCTTCATCAATCACACTAAACAAAGGCGGCCACCCTTTCTTTTTCCTCAAAAAATTAGGATGATGTTTTCCCACAAGCGAAAACCTATAAGGCCCGGATACACGGCTAGAAGAGGATGTCCTCGAGTGTGAAGAATGTGATGGTGACTCAATAGGAGTCGAATGGCTATTTGTTGATGATTTATCATCGTGAGAATCACGTGATGGACTTTGAACATAGTAGCCATGTTTAGGAGAGGAGGATGAAGGTGATATGCTATCACCTAAGCTTGAATCGTCGATTTCTGATTTTTCATGCATCATTTTTTCGTTAAGACAAAGTAAGATCGAATCAGATTGAGATATTTGGATTTCGCGGGGATTAAAAGTGAAGTATTTATTGGAATTGATATGGTAGTGAAAATAAAAACATAGTTGAAGGTGAGATATTGGTGGAAATAGAAAGAGACCGTTTCATGTGGAGAGTCAAATGTGTGTGTTTTGAAACCTCAAAACAACCTTAAAACATCAAAAAGTTGTACAAGATTTATGTGTGTCAGTATATGTAAGTGAGTGATATTACGGCTGAGATATATTACAGTGGGCCCGGCTCAGGGAATTACAATATTTCTACAACATTTTTTTAATTAAAAAAAAAGTAATTTTTTTTAAAAAAAAGTTTTATAAATGCAATGCGTTATTAATGTGGTGTTAGTGTTTATATATAATAACATCCTTTTTGTAAACTATTTAATGTAAAGTGTAACTTCTTTAGTAACATAACTATTGTCCACAACTGAAAATACATAATTCTAAATTTCTAATTAATGCATTTTTTAGACTTTAATGATCATCTTTTTGAAAAACATACATTTAGTAATAAGCAGACATGCAGTTAATGCAATTTTGTATCAAGTGTTCTACGGATAAGTTGAGAAATTTGGGCAATAATATTGTAGCACAAAGAATATTATTTCTTACCTATCAAATTATCAAAGTACTCATATGTTGCATTTGAGTTTCAAATAAATGTTAATGAGTTTTATAAAATGGTAAGAAAGATGATAATATGGCAATAAAAGCGATATTTATGCTAAAAGAAAGGTTGTTAAAGGAATATATTATGGACCTGTTTTAGTCTCGGTCTATCGGATCACAGGGTCATCGGTTCAACTGGTTGAACAACTAGATCAAACTAGTTCTTTAGATATTCTTTTTTTTCTGTTATATATATTTAATATGTAGTTTGCATGATCTTATGATTTATCCGATTTTATCAATGTTTTAAACCCTGTTTTTTTATTGACAAAGTTTAGTCGTAGCTTTACCGGGTCACCGGATGAACCGTCGGGTTGAACCGGTTCATACGTATATATACTTTTTTCTATTATGTGGTGTTGTATGATCGCATGATTTATCCGACTTTATTCTTTATATTCGATTGAACCGATGAAAAGATTGGGACTCTACCGATAAACTTTTTTGAGTTTTATATCTATAATAATATAGCAACGATTTGCAAAAACAATCATTTATGATTCTAAGTTATAACCGTCTATCTTAAAACTACATTAGTTGATGTTTATAAGAAAGTTCATAACTCTAATTTATTGTTTTATAAAATCTTAACTAACATTATGTCACCACTTTAACTTGTCAATTAAAATTAAAAAGGTTGATGGGAAAAAAAATTATAGATTTTTTTGATAAAAAGCCGTGACCCTGCCAGGTTTATCAAATCGGGTCAACATGGGTCAACAAAAAATCGACGATTCAATCCAATTCTCAAACAAGCAAAAACCCAGTCACATCCGACGGATCTCCAAGCCGGTTACCGATTCAACAGGTTAACCGGCCGAGTCAACCCGCATTTTAAAACATTGACTTACCATGCAAGTTCATAACTGAAAAGGTAAATGAACTCTTAAGAAAAAGTGTAAATATTTTGTTTAGAGTAAAATTAATTATATTTTACTTTTAGTTTACACTTTATTTTAACCCCAAAATTGATATTATGCTTTCTCAAAGGGTTTAAGTTTTGCATCTCTATTTGATATTGACTAAAAATTTTTCAAAGATTTAGCTCATGCAATGAGCACATATTAACATTGGTCTTATGCTTGACATACAATCTTTTTACAAAACTTATCAAATGATTCACTAATTTGTTGAAGCAGAAACATGTAAGAGACTAAGGGTGTGTTTGTTTTTTAAAAAATCAGTCTTACTAGCCCTCTTACTTTTACCAGTAAGAGGAGGGCAGACGTTTTGCTTGTTTGTTTTTTTCTTTTGAGTCAGACCCAGTTAGACATATAACATCTTACTCAGTAAGAGGTGGGGAACTTGTCTTACTGCCTCTTACTCGATAAGAGATTGAAGACTTGTGTTAATATAATATATTTGATGGTTTATTAACTATGTTATATTTATGATAAAAAGTCTTGTTTCATATTTAAATAAGTTACTTATTATCGAATTGCGTTGGTTTAATAAATAAATTGCTGAAACGAACACTTAAAATCATCCGACATCAATTATACAAAAACAAACAACATTATTTCGTTCAGATTTAGACTTTCTAGCCACCTCTTACTGATAAGATGTGTAGTCAGATTCAGACCTAAAACATCTTAATGAAACAAACACATCCTTAAGTGATACCAACATGAGAACAACCGAAATAGAAACCACATACCAATAACATATATTATTTGTAACATTTCCAAAATCTTTTAAGAACAATTAGATCAAACGGGAATCTTTAATTTTCTCCAATTCTGCTCTTGGGTAGGCATAAACAATCTTTGGTGTAAACCCGATCACTTCGTTTCTCATGTGTTACACCTTTTTCTCCGGTATCCACAACAAAATCCTCTCAATAGTAACATTCTTATGCGTCATATCCTCCTCATTGATAAGAACCGGTACTCTGCTAAACTATTTAGGTAAATGACGTAAATGTCTAATGTCAGCAGTCCCACAATTTCACAAAAAACGACGCTGTGTTTCACTAAACATTTTCATCTCCACAATTTTACACCTCGAGGCTCCAGCTATATCCATCATGAATAATATTGTAGAAAATTTCTAAAGAAATTGGTTAGTGTAGAGTAATCCTAGATTCATATCTTGTTTGGACAATAAAATTCAGTTAACTAGTCTGCTCTATCTCCTTTACGGGTCTAACCTTGAATCCTGAAGCCCGTCTTCATTTGAACAACGTTATTCATCAATGTTGTTCTCATGTTCTTCATCCACTTTCAAAACTCCTATTGATAATTTACTTAATTCCATTTTTGGAATTAAATTATATGCTAAAACTTCTCCTCTTTTAGCTTTTTCCTCTTTAACTAACTTCTCATTCGCGTAAAAAAACACTTTGGTTATAAACAAATAAGTTTTTCCCGAAAGGTCATTATGGAGAGGGTCCTTATCATCCATTGTCCCGCCATCATTTAGTTTATTGGTGTGAAGCGTATCTTGTAGTATATGTTTCTCTTAAGCCGATTTGTCGTTGTGGATCGGATGTCGTTGTTGTTGCCGCGGTTGTTGTTGCCACAATCTCAGGCCGGAAAAAGGTTTATGCTTATACATTACTTTCAGGATTCATTCTCTGTATTGGATGATGTATTCTTATTAACAGTGGCTCTACTACAACCCACACCTTCTGTGAGGCATTGTATATCCTTTTGGCCGTATATTTTTTTTTCACTTGAGGGTCGATTGTTGTCTTTGAATTCACACTGGTAGCTCTTCCTTCTAGATTGTGAGCAATGCTGTCTATGTCCTCATGCAGTGTGATGGCTCTCGATTTCAACTTCATTGTGTTAAAACCTATAAATGATTGTATAAATAACATCAATGTAACAAACGAACTCGAGTTATTATAGCAGGAAAAACTTGATTTATTTGACAAATTAATACATTATGTTAGTTATAATCATATTTAGGTTTTAGCACAATGAAGTTGAGACCGAGAACCGTCACAATGCATGAGGATATTAACAACGTTGCTCACAATCAAGAAGGGAGAGTTACGAGTGTCGAATGGAAGACAATAATTGACCCTCAAATGGAAATAAATATACAACCAAAACAAAATACAAGGCCTTCTAAAATGATTTGGTTCCAATTAGTAGAGCCACTCTTCAAAAGAATGAATGCTGAAAATAATGTAGCTACACATAAATGTTTTTCAATGCTGAGACTCTCGACAACATTAAAAACAACCACAAATTGGTCTCAGAGAAACATACATGACCTGCAAGTAATTCTCACCATTCTATTCACTGTAGGCTAGACAACGGATCATAAGGACCCTCTCTATATTGACCTTCAGGGAAAAACATTAGTCTATAACCAAAGCGATTTACGCCTAAGTTAAAGAGGAAAAGGATCAGAGACGGGAAGTTTTAGCATATAATTTAACTCCAAAAGAGGAATTAAGTATATTATCAATAGGTGTTTTGAAAGCGAAGAAGAACATGAGAACAAGATTAATGAACAATTTGGTTCAAAAGGGGACGGGATTTTGGATTCGAGAGTAGATCGGTAGAGAAAATAAAGGAAACAAGTGAACTGAATTTGGTTGATAATACAACATAGGTAAACTAGGTCATCTCTATACTCACCAATTTTTCTTTAGAAATTTTGCTACCCGATGATTGCCGTCAACAACATTATCCATGAAGTATATATTTGGAGGTGTAAAATTAAGGAAATGAAAATGTCTAATGAGAGAGAACATCATTTCCATGAAACACAAATATGATTTCTTCAAGACCAATGAATGAAAAAGGTTGTGAGATGTAAGTGAAAGTATATATCAAACGAGCTACAACAATAGAATCGATAAAGATGTGTAACAAGATGGTAACAGTAACGCCTCAAGAGAATCAAATTTATAAAGAGTTTTGATGTTGTGACCGTTACCTAACGGCTACTTTCACTTTTGAAAACTGAAACTAAAATTTTGACCGTTGTATAATCCGATAGTAAAGTTGGAATTTTCTAACCGTTACACGGACAAAGTTTCAAAAGATAAGGACCAAATAAATTTCAAACACTTAAAACATAAAATTACAAGGATCTGCACACAAATACAAAGTCGAAACTATGATCATTAAGTAGCAGTAACAGGGGTACATGTATGTGTAAAATGAGAGAGTGGCTCTAAGACTGCCCGTAGCAATCACGCATGAGAGGGAGTGAGGGTGTACCTCACGAGTGAGCACCACTACAGGTGTTTGTGTAGTGCGTGACTATTGCCAAAATCAGCTCACAATGGTGAGCTTGGAAACATGAGGGTGGCGTGACTGTGGGTGAAAAGTGAGAGCCGGTGTTTTTCGGTGACTGATAAGGGTAGTCTAAGATGATCCATGTGTGTGTAAAACTTCATGGTGGCTCTGAAATAGTAAGATGTATGCGTAAAACTGCATACTAGACAAAGCATAAAAAATTATAATGCGTTTACCGGGAGTCGAACCCGGGTCTATTGCTTGGAAGGCAATTATCCTAACCGTTGGACTACAAACGCAACTTGAAATTTATACGAGTTGATTATTTAATAAAGGTACACCATTTTGTAGTAATCGAAACTAAATAGTAGTTTAAAGCATCTTTTTTTGGTTCTCGGATAAGTTGACTGTCCCCCGTGAGAATAACCCTATGATATTTTGTGGGTAAGCATCTAAATGCCATCATTTGTTGATCATGTTCCATAAATTACACGCAAAAGTACTTTCCACATAGATGTTGCGCAGACTCTAGAGCCGGATCACAGGCCAGACAACGTGTAGAAAATGTCTATACCACGGAGATCGAGCATCCAGTGGGTGGGAAGCTGACCAGTGACCATTGATGATACGCCATGTGTGAATGTTGATTTTGCTAGGGATTGATTTATTCCATCTCACATTATCGAATCATATAAAGCAGTGTAGTTATCAATCAGTTTCCATAGAGAATATACTTGATAACCTTTGGAGCCGTCGAAGACGCAATTCCATCGATCAAGTTGAGCTTATACATGTTCTTGTGGATCAATCAAGTTGAGCTTATACATGAGCCTAAAAAGGCCAACATTTGGGACTAATTTGTTCATCAATCGTTCTTGTGGATTTCATCTAGAAATCCCAAACGTAGCTTTAGATGGATAGATTGGTTAGATAACCCTATTGTTTCTCATTCTTCTATGTAAACTTTGTTTTGCTAGCGTTTGCTAGTTTCTAATATATTGCCGCCGTTCTAAAAAAAAAAAAAAAAAGTTGAGCTTATACATGTGACTTAATATTTCAACGCCTTTCAAAGCAACTAAATATTCGAGCTTATACTGCATGTCGATGGAGTTATTTTTCAAGCCTAGAGACAGAGTATAAAAACAAGTTTTAAACTTACTAACACGTCTAGCCAGTGTCTTTACCGTTAAAAAGAGAAACCGACACTTTCAGCTTATGTAAATTGGGGAGAAACCGCTACTGTGGCTTCACCCCTCAGTGATTATGGTAAATTCGGAAGATGGAATTAGAATCATATATGAATCAAAATCCATAAAAATAACGAGTAAAACATACAAGACCTTTTCAATGTCAAACAGCAAAATCTAGCTTTTATCTACATAATTCACCTGGTCTCGTTAGGCCCGAGTCCATCTGAAATTACATGTATGAAACAAACAGAAAATTCATGCCCCACCTATCACCATAAACCACTATTTCTCTACATATAAACTAATGCAATCAGATTCTGTAGCTAAAAACAATAACTGGCTCATAGATTGAACTCAACTTACATCTAAAATCTTCGGGTATCCTCAACTTCTGTTGTTTCTAGGTCTCTCCACATTGACACTTGTATCCAGTGTTGAGAGTATTTGTGGCATCGACATGCCACCAGAGACCACAATTTCTGCAACCAGAAACAGTATAATTGTAAGACTACTGAAAGAGACTCGCCGTGCCATCCTACTATGATTAGTAGAATGTTAATGTACCACTGTACCACTAGAGGTGGATTGTCCAGCGGGAAAGGTCACTATTTTTTCCAATAAAGTGATATAGGAGGTATTAAACATATAGACACACTCTGGGTCGTTTTTTATCCATTTAACCCAATTCATTATTAATTAAGTTGTTATGTGTACCCTTTTGACATCGGAAATTTGGTAAGGGCTATTTTAGACACTTAGTTATAAACCTAAACATCGCAACTTTTATAGGAACATTATCAACAGTCTTAACCTTTTCTTCTGAGAATAACAAAATATGAACTCTTACAGAACTACCAAATAAGTCACTTACCAGTGTACCACTAGAGGTGGATTGTCCAGCGGGAAAGGTCACTATTTTTTCCAATAAAGTGATATAGGAGGTATTAAACATATAGACACACTCTGGGTCGTTTTTTATCCATTTAACCCAATTCATTATTAATTAAGTTGTTATGTGTACCCTTTTGACATCGGAAATTTGGTAAGGGCTATTTTAGACACTTAGTTATAAACCTAAACATCGCAACTTTTATAGGAACATTATCAACAGTCTTAACCTTTTCTTCTGAGAATAACAAAATATGAACTCTTACAGAACTACCAAATAAGTCACTTACCAGTGTACCACTAGAGGTGGATTGTCCAGCGGGAAAGGTCACTATTTTTTCCAATAAAGTGATATAGGAGGTATTAAACATATAGACACACTCTGGGTCGTTTTTTATCCATTTAACCCAATTCATTATTAATTAAGTTTTTATGTGTACCCTTTTGACATCGGAAATTTGGTAAGGGCTATTTTAGACACTTAGTTATAAACCTAAACATCGCAACTTTTATAGGAACATTATCAACAGTCTTAACCTTTTCTTCTGAGAATAACAAAATATGAACTCTTACAGAACTACCAAATAAGTCACTTACCAATTCCTTCACGAACAGATAGGTTCGGTCTAATAACATCCTTTGAATTGACCAAGAAGATATCACCAATGTAAAGATGGTTTGTTGGGACATATACAGAATACAGCTCTTCCTCCCCTGAATAATTCTGCAATCATGAAAAATAAGAATAATTTCTTGTATGGACTGATACGTGAGATCACCAAAAGATCGGGTTTGAGGATGAACCTGGAGAATGACGGATGAAGTAATAAAACCAAATGCGTATTCACCAATACGAGGATGTCTAATGATAGCGACTTCCTTAAACGCTTGAGTGTTTTGATCTGCAACATTTACGTATAACGGTTTTTAACATAGGTGGTGCCGCAGTAAAATGGGCAGGTTTGGGCGTATATGTATTGGGTCAAACGGGTTCGTATAGAAAAAGTTGATAAACACCAACCTGGGTTTATGGCAGAACTAATTTGCTTGGAGGCATTGTAGATATGTCGAACAAATGGCATTCTTTTGATGAACCATTCTCCAAGGCTCAAAACAGATGCACCCAACCATGATGACATGAACACCCCAACCAAAAAGATAAACATAATGGAAGTTATAAACCCGAGACCTGTAAAATTCAAAAGTGAGGGAAGTTACAAACTTGAGCTATGAAACTCGAGCACAATAAAAATGAACACATATGCTCATCCACAAAAGTAATTTTGTTATATAATAAGTTGACCAGGTTACTCCAATTCCATTAAGTTAACAATACTTGCCGAAAACTTGCTGCGTCTATTTTAATTTTAACGCCGATGGTATTAAAATAAGTACATAACCCTAAATAATGAGGGAAAAATAGATTCTGGGATGCCAGCTCAGCAAGATGGAGAGCCGCATGAGACTGGTGTGCCTAATTTGAATGACAAACCGACAAGAATTACTACATAATTATTGTTATACGTCAGTCTTTCAAGTGAAAAGGCGATTTTATTAGCAAAATACTCAAATGTGGTATAGTGTAAATCTTTGACCTCGTGATTTTACGTATCTTGTTGTTTTTTACAAAGTAGATATACTCAATTATATGACACAATAGGATGACACTGCAATGTAGAAATTCCAACCAACTACCAAGAAATTTGCTCACCAAATATATCTATGCCGAGTTGTGCATAGATTGGAGAGAAAAACCCATCCACAAAATGTATAAACCAAAACGTTATGTAGAAAGTAATAGCCATTGGCAATAGGATGACACTGCAAAAAGAAGCAAAAACAAGCCAAAAGTGAGACATAATACACATCTCAAGCATCCAAACTATATCTGAGATAACTTAGCAAAACCGGACCAATATCCTAATAATAAAATAATATCAATATCAACAATGAACTTTAGCATCAAAAGGATTGGGATTAATAGCTAATAGAAACGCCAAAATAACCTAATTACACTGTATGATAAAGCCTTTGATGGTTCTGATTGGTATATATTGAATCCTCGGTTGATTCGTAAGGTTCTGCCTCAGTTAACTCCTAAGGTTCTAAGGTTCTAAGGTTCTGCCTTTTATAACTGATTTCCAATGTAAGGTCCTCTTTTCCCAGATGTCAACAATCTTAAATTTGCAAATCCGAATTAATTGGCATTCAGAATTTGCAGTATTTTCTAACTTGATTTTCTTAAAACATAAATCGTGGGATATGAATAATGAAATATTTTTAAAGTAAAACTGCAGAGATGATCTTGTACATCCTAAATCGCACCAATAAATGCATACATAAACTCGCTTTGAGCAAACTACACGTTAAGTTTTAACTGACCTGAATATTTCATATACAAGTAGAATTAGAAAGACACATGGAAGATTTAGCTGAAGTCAAAAGTCAGCATATGCACATGTACAAACCTTCACCAGGAGCTTTTCCTTTTCATATTTTCTATAGCTACCCTGCTTTTTAGCCTATACTTTTAAAGCATATCTGTAGATACCATCAAATTTGTCGTGGCAACCTATTCGGAATGAACATGTGAAACAATGGACATTCTTTCTCCTAACGATTACACTATCTAAAAAACGAATAAAGCCAACTTTAGTGGTTGTGTCAACTTATTCATACTTCTAACTTCTTTTACAAGTGCGACTGGTCTCCTCTATAACTTAAGAAATCAAGACGATAGTGATATGACTTGATACTTTAATACGGTTTAGTTATCTTATTCGCCGCTACGAGCATGTTTAATGCTCAGTTTTGAAACCAAAACTTATGTATTGGCCAGTTAATTAATAAGCTTACGTCAAAGTTCAAACAATGAGAAAAAGTTTCACATCATCAAGTGTGGTTTCCGGGTTCTTCTAAGAAATACTAACAGTTTATCATATACACATCATTTTCAGCTACATCTTAAAAATCGGGCCAATATGTTATATTTGGGCGGGTTTTAGGATACCAACGGAAAAAAGAAGATTAAGAACTAAGAAATGAGCATACCATCCCGTCATGAACTTTTTAGAAGCCCAACTCCTGACAACTTTGGAAAACGTCTACATGAAAACAATGAAATGAAGAGCATTGTCAACAGAGAGTAATAGCCAAATTCATACTCAAAACGAAAGCAACGGCTAAAATGTTTCACACGATCAATAAAGACACAAGCACAAGTACACAATAAATATTACATCAAACACAATAGCTAATAAATTCTACATAACATCGCGGTTTCGGCATTTTGTAAATGAGTTGTTGATTAAATACCATTTCAGTTCAATATAGGGTGAGTTTGTGTTGGCTTATTTACCGGGCCTATGAACTTTTATGCAAATTCGGAAAAGCTCATAAGACGGGCTTTACTAGCTTATCAACTTAACCTTATGTCTTACTAAAAGCCATAAGCTCAACATAATGAGCTCATAACAAAATAAAGTGGGCTTATGGGCTTAACAAAATTTACGTTAGCTCATAAGCTCGGTAAACAAGCTAACACAAACACTCCCGTAATCCACAGGACCTAGAAGGTGTTTGTTTAAGCTTATTTGTGGACTTGTTAGCTTATTTGATTTCGGCTTATATTTCATAAGCTCAAATTTTCCGGCTTATTTTGAGACTTATGAGCTTATATAAGCTTATTACACCATATTAAACTTCCCATACCCCGCCCCCGGCGGGGTTTGGTATGTTATTGTTGGATACCATATTAAGCTTATATAAGATCATAAGTCTGAAAATAAGGCAAAAAAATTTGAGCAGATGAAATATAAGGCGAAATCAATTAAGCTAATAAGTCCACAAATAAGCTTAAACAAACACCCCCTAATCGCGCTAAGAACTTCACTACCAAAGTTCCAAAACAAAATTTCCCCCTCATATAAATACACTAAAAGTCATCAATCAGAGTAACAATAAACAGTTCAAATTAGCCTAATTAACAAAATCTATTAAAACCCTAACTAACTGATAAAACAAAAAACTATATAAAGTTATAAACCTCACGGCCGGAAGATGCTGAGGTGGAGGACGGCGAGGGTTTAGGCGACGCGGCGCCGCCGGCATCTCCGGCGACGGGAATAAGAAGTTCACGATCTCTGCTGATTGTTGAAGATTTGTCATCGCCCATTTTTATTTTACTTTCTCTCTCTACAGCTATAAACACTTTCTCTCTCTAGAAACTAAAATTTTATATTTTATTGGTTTTATAAAAATTGGACTTTTATATTTGGGAGGTTTGTTGCCATGTGAAGACTGAAGAAGAGTTCAATGATTTATTTTTATTTTTTTATTTGGTTTTATTAGCTGGGGCGGAAAATTCAACAAAAAAGCTTAAAATAAAGGAAAATGATTGGGAAGACTAATTATGTGCTTAAAGATGTGACTAAAAATATGTGGCATGATCCTGGTGGTTTATAAAAAGCGGGTCCCATTGCTGTAGCCATCAGGATGATGCCACATATGATTAGTCATATCTTTAGGCATATGATTTAGGTCTCCCAATCACTACTCTAAAATAAAATTTGTCATTTTTTAAATATCATTTTTTTTTTTAAATAATCATTGAAAATATCATTTTTTTATTGTTTTTACATTACCTCTAGTATTAGAGCATTGAGGGGAGTCAGATGCCACCTTCGCCAAGCTGACATGACTAGTGATGAAAATGAGCCGAGCTGTTTGCAATTGTGAAAAGCTCGAGATCAAATCGGTAAAAAGCTTGAATGAGCCGAGCTCGAGTTTAAGTTGCAGCTCGTTTATTAATCGAGCTCGAACCCGAACTTTACATACAAAGCTCGTTTGGGCTCGCGAGCCTAAACGACATTATAATATTTTAAGTATTAAACATACATATGAGCCAAGCTTTAACTTTTCTTTGCCAAATCGTATAAACGAGCCGATCCCGAGCCTATATAACATACCACGAGCCGAGCTCGAGCTTAAAATTTAAAGCTCGAAACAAGCCGAGCTCGAGCTCGAACTTTTTAAAACTTAAACGAGCCGAGCTCGAGCTCTGGCAGGCTCGGGCTCGGGCTCGACTCGTTTCCATCCCTAGACATGACCCTTGCGCCAAGCTAAGCTACTACACCGAGTATCTCTCGTAAAACCCAAGGTCGTCTTTGAATTTTTGAAATTTTTGAAGGTTTTTATAAAATTACATAACTAAGTCTTTCGAGAAATAATGTTATATATAAGGTGTCATTGTTTATTAGATATAAAATGCAATTAGTTGTTATCTAAACGTTCAGTATATTACTAGTACTCATTAAAAATATTTTCTCGTATAAACTGTTTTTTCTTTGTGTAAAGTATGTGTACACATATATATAATTGTTAAAAGGGACAAACTTTAGGGCCTCTAAAATTTTTGGGGCCCTAAGAGATCACTCACCTTACTACACCCTCTCAAAGACATCATTTGGTCCAAACCACACGCCTAATATTTGGCTTGCGCCAAATGAGGAATCTTGTCTTCTTTTTTAATTGGTTTGTATTGAGTTTATGTTTTAATTGGGTATGGTGAGCTTTAAAAGTGGATTTTTGGCTTAAGTAGAATAGTGTTTTTTAGTGTGTAAGTGAAAATAAAGTGAAAAAAAAAAAAAAAAAAAAATGATGATGATGAGATAGCAATGATGACAGTTTGATTTGAGTCACTGAATCCTGATGCTCTTATCGTATGTAATCTACATGATACTTAAATTAGGAAAATGGCTAAACAAGAATGATATTTTCTTTAGGATAATTAGGCAAAGTTAGAATTATTTTTTGTTTTTATGTGCGCAGTTAACAGGTTCTTAATAATTGTTTTCAACTTAAACTCAGGTTTGGAAAACTAGAAAGGGGGGTTGAATAGTTTTACCGATTAAAACTTCGTTTTAAAATATTTAGATCGACTTATGTCAATTTATTCGGATGTGTATGTTGGACGTTGATAGATAGATATGTAAATATGTAATGGAAAGGTAAAGAGTAAGAAACACAAAACCACGACACGAGTGTTTATAGTGGTTCGGCTACAAGGACACCTTCCTTGCCCTACTCTACTCCCCGAGTCACCTACTCGAGAGGTCATTAGCACTACACGACACAACTCCTTATGGCGGAAAATCCTTCACAACGTCGCCTACTTTTTTTTCGGTACAAGGCTAGACACCGGGTTCTACCACAAGGTAGAACCACACCTATCACAACGTCGCCTACACTTTATCCGGTACAAGACTAGATACCGAGTTCCATTACAAAGGAGGAACTATCACCTAACACTACACAACACCTATCCCAAAGGAGACCCACCCCTTATTACAACATTATCAAGGATATCAATATCCTTTGATACAACCTATCTCTATTTGTAAATCGATACACCATATCGATTGTACACCCTTGGCATCTTTCACTAATGCCTTCGACTTGACCCCTTTGGCATTCTTCACTAATGCTTTTGACACGAACGTTCGGCACCTTTCACTAATGCCTTTGTCTTGACCGTCTTGGCATCCTTCACTAATGCCTTTGACACGGACGTTTGACACCTTTCACTAATGCCTTCGTCTTGACCCTTTTGGCATCCTTCACTAATGCCTTTGACACAACACTTCTAATGAGGAAGAAAGAATTTTCAACAAGAGAACCTCGGTAGTCTTGATGATGACGAAGCATGGCAACTCATGGACTTGAGTTTGCTCGACTTCAAGAGGTGGTGATCTCGCCTTTAAGAGGAACCTAGAGAATCACACAAAAACAAATACAAACTACATAGAAAGATCCTTTGGATATGAGGTTAAAGAGTGACTACCAACAATGAAGAGTGACTACCAACAATGCTAGGTGAAAATATGTGTAAGAGTGACTACCAACAATGAAGAAATGACTCACTATTTATAGAGGAAAACAAGCTACTGTTCCACGGATCCCTTACTTGAGGGATCCATCCAGTGTAAACTGGGGGAACCGTGTCCTCTTTGCCCATGGGTTTTGGGTCATGGGTCATGGGTCATGGGTCATGGGTCCTAGACTTTGGACCATGGGTATCCAAGTAGATACAATGTATCTAGAAGATGCAATGCATCTAGTCCATGGGTTATGGGTTGGCTCCATGGGTCATGGGTAATACCCATTATGACTTATGCATGATGTCATGCAATGGGTTTATGGGTTATGCTCCATGGGTATGGGTTATGGACTTTGGGTTTTACCCAACTACATTCAATGTATTTAGTCAATGAGTCAAATACTTAAACTTCTACCCATTGTATTACCTATTATAATACATACTAATTATGTATATATCTACCCAATATGTAAACACTAGTTGTTGTACATATGTATTACTAAATCATGAAAGCACTATTACTTGTTTAGTGTTTTATATGAAAACGTAAGTGTGTTAGTAAACTATTTGACGCGGATAGACATGGACCAGCCATGTTGCTGCGAGGATATGCTTTCAGCTTTCAAGTTGGAAGATTTCTTTTATTTCCTTCCTATTTTACTACGTATGTCGTAATTAAATAATGACCAAATTGTGTTTGGTTAGGAGTTGATTTCCTTTCCTTATTTTGTGGAGTTTAAAACTTTATTTATATTGTTTTGTTTGGGAGTAAAAGGGCAGTTTTTAGTTTTGAATAAAAGAAGAAACCGAGAAGGTTTGAAAGCTTTTGTGAATCCCGCTCTCTTGAGCCATTTGATTGTGAAACTGCATCATTTGGTTTCAGAGCTTTGGTTGATTCAAATGGCTCTGCGTGATGAGAACTACCTTTTTACTCGCCGAATCGCCGACCGAGGCAGCGATAAAACCGTGTTCGATTCGCAAGATCGCACGATCCAGGAAACTGACCTAAAGGATGTCATCTGGGATGAGATCTTTGGGAAAGAGGAGCATCCTGAAGAAGGCGATGGTTGCAAGTTTCAGGAAACCGACTCAGAGGCTTTCATCCGGGATGAGAACTATGGGAAGGAGGAGTATCCTGGGAGTTGTAGCACCCTATATTCATCACATCCTTGTTTCGATTGGTATGGAGACAAAGAGGTCAGTAACGAAGATTATTGGTGGGTTACGCGAGCCTTGAACGTGGTTGTTGTTCAAGAGGGGGGTACCGTTCAAGAAGAGATTACCGGAGGCAGTCTCGAGGGTGCGCAGGTATCCGTTAGTATTTTGAATGATTTTGTGATGGGTGAAAAGACCGAGATCGGTGGTGTTAATGATCTAGTTCCGTTGGTTGCAAATGGTGATACGGTGACTTTCGGTAGTGCGCCGGTGGTTAAGATCTGTGATCGGGTGGCTAAATCGACGGCTAAAGATGTGGTATTTCTTTATGTTGAGCCGCATATCATGGATGAGTTAAGTGTTGGTTCGGTAAAAGAGGAAATCAAAGAGGTGGTATCTCAATCTTTTAGTTCTAAAATTCAAAATATCATTGTTAATGAGGCTGGTCATAATGTGGTTAAATATACTGGAAAAATAGAGTTTTTTTCTCAAAAGGCTGTAATAGGCCTCATTGCTGGCAATTGCATGGATGTGAAAGTTGCATGTGGATGTGGTAGGCATGGTTTATTTCAATTGACTTGTGGTGGATCCATAGCAAAACAAAGAGAGCCTGTGGAGCCGAATACAGAGACTTGCATGAAGACCGAACTTGACGATGCCACTACTAAGTTTGATGGCCAAATCAGAGGGATAGACTATGTGTTCGATCCGGGTGGCTGGTTTTTGAAGTTAACAAAACTCGAGGACGAGTTTTTTTCGAAGAGGAGGAGAATGACGCGGATAGACATGGACCAGCCATGTTGCTGCGAGGATATGCTTTCAGCTTTCAAGTTGGAAGATTTCTTTTATTTCCTTCCTATTTTACTACGTATGTCGTAATTAAATAATGACCAAATTGTGTTTGGTTAGGAGTTGATTTCCTTTCCTTATTTTGTGGAGTTTAAAACTTTATTTATATTGTTTTGTTTGGGAGTAAAAGGGCAGTTTTTAGTTTTGAATAAAAGAAGAAACCGAGAAGGTTTGAAAGCTTTTGTGAATCCCGCTCTCTTGAGCCATTTGATTGTGAAACTGCATCACTATTGGCTCAAGCCATTTACGTATTTTATTTGTTTCGTTAAAATGATTTTACGTTTGTTATCGACAAAACATTAGAAGATCGTAAAATATAAATAAACGTTTTTACGGCTTATTTGTATTAACAATCTCCCCCTTATTGTTGATGACAAAACATAAGATTATTTTAAGGAAAAACTAAAATTCGTAAAGGTTTGAATTGGAATTTTTACTCTCTTCTCCCCCTTTTTGTCGAAACAAAAAGAGCGTCGAAAAGAAACTAACACCTTGTTTTAAGAAAAACTTGTGAAAGAAAAAATTATGAAAAATAAAGAGTAAGTGAGGAGAAGTATTCTCGACTTAGCTCCCCGTTGACGAGTCCATCCCTTTGTGAGGGCGTCGAGTAAGAAAAAAAACTACTAAACTAGTGCATTGCAACTATGCTTGCAAATGGTTTCGTCTTTGTGACGAATATGCTCCCCCTTGATGATTGCAACTTTGCAAGGAGAACGTCAAGTAATGTAATCCTAATGTGAATTATATTGCAAATGATTTTGCAACGTATTGCTTTGACACGAAACTCCCCCTAGCTTAGGGGCTCAAAGTCTTCATGTGTATATTAAAAATCTACAAAATAAAGGCTAGAAAACAAGTATATAATGCATAATTTTCTGCAAATAAGACTCAAGTTAGTAGTAAACAAGTCTTCTGTTGTAAGGATCCCACGGTTCCCTCTTAGGAGGGATCCGTCTAGGAAATAATGAGGGATCCGTCTATTTGTAAGCATAAGACAGCAATGGTGATGTAAACAAAAGATGTCAACATCAAAATGAGATATGTATTAAGGCACCAAACATATACTCAAGATATTATGGTATAAAACATGTAATTTCATTCAATAAAAATACGAGAAATGATCTACAAATCTCTAAAACTAAGAGAATGATTTAAACATGTAATACATTTTCTACTAATTCTAATAAGTGACGAAAAACTTAAAAAGCATCAAAGTGCTTGAATCTAAGGATGAGTAGACTTGTTGATTTGGTCCAATCGTTCAAGAAGATGATTAAACATGAAATGTAGCTCATTTCGTACTTCTTGAACAAGTCCTGTCCTTGGGTGATTTGACAATTAGAGCAATTATTGTCATGACTAGGAACCGGAGGAGATTGGTTGTTTTGAGGAGGCTCCACAAATGATGGTGGAGGTACATTGAGCAATGTAGGATGATGTTCTACTAAGAATGAAGGTGATGATGCATGAGTTGGTGGTGGTAATGGAAAGTCCTCTATATGGTTAGATCTTTGGTGATTCATTGTCTCCAAAGGTGGACTATTTGATGATGTATGTGGTTCCCTATTTAACGAGAAGGTTGGTGAGTGGGAAGTCCTTGGTGGTGAGTGCTCTAATGAGTAGAGATTTGGATGAGAAAGAGGTTTGGTAAAGGAATGTAGTCTAGGTTCTAGAAATGAAGGCTTAGGTGTTTTACTAGAACTAAGTGCGTTTGGTTTTGAGCTTGATGAAGCCTTTTCTAACTCGAAAGGTCTAACACTAATTCTCGCGGTTCTTTTGGCTATTGTTGATTGAGATTGTTGAGGTGGAATTCTAGTATTTGGACTTCTTACGGGTGATGACTCTGTGGATGATATCTCATGGACCATATGAGTATTCCTTTTGGATGAACCTTTGGTTGAAGAATTCTTGCTAGATGCTTTAGTCATAGTGAAGGTGAGGATGTGATAGAAGTCTTTAACTATTGAATTTTAGAATTGTGGTAAGAATGGTGACTTAAGCTCTTAAGAGTGTTTGGTTTATAAAGGATGAATTTCAGTTAATGAATTAAATTCATGACCACTAAGAAAATTTGACATGCACCAAGGTCAACTAATGTGTTGTTCAGCTCTAGGGAATCATTAAGTGGTAAGCAAAAGTGTTTAGACTACCAAAGAGGGTTTGAATTTTGAAAGAAAAACTGATTAGAATCTTTCTGTAGACACGGTTCCCTCTCACTAGGGATCCATCTGGTTATAAACCAGGGATCCGTCTGTCAGACAGAAAAGTGGTGAAGTGATTATGCTCTTATAAGGTCTAGTACCTATAAATCTTGAGGGCTTGATTTTCTTTAGATGTCTTAAGTGATAGGTGACTTAAATGTCCAACCATAAGGAGTGAGGATACTTAATGATGGTATTGGGTAGGAAAGTGGACTTTTTGAGAGTGTAACTAAGTGTTTAAGGATGATACTCATTGATTTGAGAATGACAAATGATGGCAATTGATCCTAGAGATCAGATGATGACTTAAGAGAAATATGAAAAACTCCTAAAAAATAAAAAGAAATGAAAAACTAGTTTTAAGCCTATTTTAAGGTAAGGATGACTAAAATCAATTTACTAAAATTGAGAGAAATATCAAGCTAAGTGTTTTGAGATGTGAGGAACAATGTGTGAGCATTGGAGCGGAAATATGGTGAGTTTTAGTGAATTGATAAATCAAAAGCACTTTGAATTTGATCCTAAGTTAGCTATGGGTGAGTGTGAGACCTATTGAACTTGATGAAGACTTAAGTAGCCTTAAAGAAACATGTTTAGCTAGTATGATGTGATCTAGGGGAATGGTTTGATGTAAAAGGGTCTGTATCTGATATCTGTTTGCCCGGATCCCACGGTTCCCTCATCTGAGGGATCTGGCTAGTTATAGCCCAGGGATCCGGCTACTGCTGACCAATAGCTTCTCAGCAATTGTTCAGTTTTTGCATTCTTAGCAAATGCTTATCCTAATCATTTCTATATTCAGTAAACAATGCAAACAACAAATATAATGCATAGCAAGTGGGGATGACTAAAATGTAATAAAAAAAGAGTGACATCGACTACTTAAAAGAGATCAAGTTGTCGTAAAATCTCATTTTCCTGGCTCCTAAGTTAAAGTGTCTAAGTCCAAATCATGGAAACTTCTACAAGCTACATCCTAATCTACATAAATATTGTTTAGATGTTTACAGACCATTGTTTCAGAAATTGTTTCACAAATCAAGGCCCTATGACCTTACCTTCCATCCACACATCCTTCCATTTCACCTCCGTGTTCATCTCCATCTCTATCCCTTTCACTCTTCATCCCACCATCTCTACTTCTTATTCTACATGATACTTGAGTGAAAAAAGAAGTGGAAAAAAGAAGAAAAATAAATAAGGTGGTAATGAAGTAAGAGTTTAACTTGAGTCACTACGTTTTGATGCTCTTATCAAACGTAATCTACATGATACTTAAAATAGAGAAATGGCTAAACAAAGAATGATATTTTCTTTGGGATACTTGGGAAAAGTTGGAATTCTTTTTTGTTTTTTATGTACGCAGATAACAGGTTCTCGTAATTGTTTTCAACTATTTTATTCAACGAAGTTCGAATACAAGACCTTTGAGCCACCGTACCATAGAAATAGCTCTGTTGTAAAAATCGGTTCAGGCGGCCGATTAATCCCCGCATAATCGCTGATCGCTCACTAAGCGCCTTGATTTATCATAATCGGCATATTTAATCGGTTTGGTCAAAGATCGCTTAAAAATTGGTCAAAAAACTGATTAATCGAACAAAATCGGTCTAATCGGATTAATTGGACAAAAGCGCTTAAAATTGGTCAACAAAATTGCTTAATAATCGGACAAAATCGGTCAAAAGTCGCTTAAAAATGGTCAACAAACCGAGTAATATTCATTTTTGACTTTGAACTTTGAAGAATTATGTATTATGTCTATATTTGAACACTTGAAATATTTAAACTTTGATGCAATACGCTTATCCCATACATATAAAATTATTTAATATCTAAAATTACATTTTTGAGCATAAAAATTCCAATCCGATTAATCCCCGCCTAATCGATTAATCGTTAGGCCCTACCCAACCGTCTCACTAGCGCCTAGCGATTTTTACAACTTTGAAAATAAGAAATGAGATATTAATTCATTTTTTTTCCCTGTTGGGTTATTACTTATTTTTCCCAAAACAACTGATTGAACTCGATTCAATCAACTCGTAACTTGACAAACTCGACTTGAATAAGCCAAGTACTACCAAGGCAACCGTGCTAAGTGGCTGTAAATAATTTGTTGTGTTTGTGGTTATTGGTTTGTTTGTGTCGGTCAACGTCTTAATAGTCATGGACGGTTTAGATAATGGTGGTATAAGATATGGTAAAAGATGATAGTGTCACATTTCTATCTGGCGTGAAAAAAAGTTATATGTGTTATCTTTGGTTAAAATTCTGTTGTTAATGGAACTTGAGGATTAGAGACCTTTGTAAAATAGTAGAGATTTTGCACCTAGTAAATAAATTAAAGGTAGAAATTTAGCAAATTTATTACAAGATGGAAAATACAAATATATATTCATGTAAGACAGATTATAGCCATTATACTTTTGGTTCAAAGAATTTCAAACAACTTTTATTTTCACTCCCAAGAATTTCAAATGACTGTCTTCCCTTTTATCACCCTTGTTTATAAAATCTTCTTTCTTTTGATAAAAGCGAGTGAGAATATAAAAAGTTAGCAAATTATAAATCTTTTATAACGAAAAAGTTGAAAACCGAGAGACGAGAAAACAAAAAAAAAATACGTAAAAGCAAGAGAAGAAAAATCAAAAACAAATACAAAAAGTTCGCAATGTGTACAAATTATCCGCGCATCATATTGCCATATGACATGTATGTCATGTGAACGTTATAATACACGAGGAACATAATACACCTAACTCAACTTAGCTAATTAGTAGATACCTCACTATATAAAGTAATACATTTTATTCTCATTTACCGATGTGGGATAAAAGCTAACTTTTCTTTTTTAATAAAAAAGTGATACAATCTAGCATACGCTTTAACAAATATGTGAATTGGGAGGGAATTATCGACGGAAAATGAATCAAAGACTAGAGAACCGACAAGGAAGTCCATTAATCACCGGCTGTTTTGATTTTTTGGAACAATTCAATGAATTTAAGGGGCTTTTCTTCGTATACCTTACTTAGACCTAGTCTTCTCTTTTCTTTCAATGGAAAATCCTCCGACAAATGTTACAAATCTTCTACAACGAAAAGTTAAGGACGGAAAAACAAAAATATGAATATAAAAAGTTACAAAGTGTACAAATTATTCGTGAAATGTGTTTGAATGTAAAATGTATTATGTATACATTATATTCCATGAAAAACATAAGACACCAAACTCAACTTGAATAACTTGTGCATATCTCACTATATAAAGTAACATATTTTCTTCTCAATTATCAATGTGGGATAAAAGCCATATATTCTTCTCTAATAAATAAGTGATACAAGCTATTAGGCTGGAGGGCAAGGTAAGAGCACACTCACCTTACACATCAGCGCCACATCAGCTTTCTCTCACCTCTCTCTTCCACTCACTTACACTCACCTTTCTGCGGACAAGGCACTCACCTTAACTTTTTTTTTTTTTTACTTTACAAAATATATAAACGTAACTAATGAAAATAAAAACGCGAACGTATGAAATTAAAACGTAACCGCACGAAATAGAAAAACTTTTATTCATAAACTAAAACCATTACACAGACTTGAGAAATTAAAAATATTACAATAAAACATGAAATTAAATATTATGAGACAAACGTTGGACTAAATCGGCGCGAAGGTTTTGATGTATTTGATGTGATCTGATTTACCTCATAACTTTTCGCATTTCTTCATCGGATCGTATCTAGTCATTCGGCCGATGTGCTTCCGCCGGGTACCACTCGGGAGATATTGACTTTTTTTTTGTCTTTTCGTATCATATTATGTAATATGATACATGTATACATCATATTCTAGATTCTTTCTTTTGTCAATAGCTTTGTGGGATTGGCAAGTACCGCACATTTCTTCTTCAAAACACCAAACGCCCTTTCTACATCTTTCCTTGCCGATTCCTGCTTTTGCTTATACCTTATTCTCTTCTGGTCATCATCTGTTGGTTCTGGAATCGTCTTAACGAGTGTTGCCAATTCCGGATATATCCCGTCAACAAGATAGTAACCAAATGGGTAAGTTGCCCCGTTAGCAACAAAGCGGAATCTCGGTGCTATCCCCTGTTTAAGATCGTTAAATAAAGGGGATTGATCAAGAACGTTGATGTCGTTGATCGACCCTGAAACACCAAAGAAAGCATGTCATATCCATAAGTCTTAAGGCGCCACAGCTTCGGCAAAATGAATGGATTGAACCATGATCACGCCTAACATATTGCCCTTTGTGTGCATTCGGACAACCAAACCACTCCCAATCTGTACAGTCAAGGCTTCCTAACATCCCTGAAAACCCGTGTTCTTCTTCGTGATGTCGATAAAGCTTTACGACATCGGTCATAGTTGGTTTCCTCAAATATTCTGGGCCAAAAATTTCCATAACAGGCTTACAAAAGAAATCAACAGCTCGACGAGATGTTTTTTCACTTATCTGTAGATATTCTTCTAAAGCATCCGGGTTCGCGCCGTATGCCAATTGACGAATTGCGGAGGTGCACTTCATCAAAGCTGAAATGCCTTCTTTTCCGGTGCAATCAATATTATTACTAAAAAACGAACAATGAAGAGCTACCTCCCGAACTATCTAGTTGAAAAGAGATCGATTCATTCGAAACCTCTTTCTGAATGTACGTTCATCGTACAAAGGGTCGTCAGAAAAATATGCGGCGACTAAACGGTCATGAGCACCATAATGATCACGATTAATCCGTTTTATTGCAGGCCGATTTGGTTTTCGGCTATTTCTAATAAACGACACCGCTTTTGCAATAAAAGTTAAATTCCGACTTTCAATTTCTTGTTCTTCTTCAGAGTCGGTGAACAACGTTTCGGAATTCATTTGAAAATTAAAAGAATGAGATATGAGGAGATGTGTTTATAAAGAGTTTAAGTTAGTTTTGTAAAATGAATTTGGTGGGTATTTATATAGGAAAAAATGGGGTAGTGGAGTTTTTTTTATTTTTTATTATTTTTTTATTTTTTATTTTTTTTACAAACCAAACGGTCGGATAATATTTTGGAAGAAGGGCACGTTCATCAACAAGGTGAATCAGTCACCTTAATATGCATTGGGTTGAGTGACTCACGTGTGAGTTGTTTGGGATGGCATGGGGCTCACGAGTGACTAGCACACTCACTTGGCACTCACCTTGCATTCCCTGCGGCCTTGCCGCCCAATCTTATACGCTTTAACCATTGTTGTAAGACGAATGCAACCAAATTTATTAAATATGGTCTAGCACATGAGGACGCCATAATATAGTCCATAAAAAGGGAAAGAGAGTATAAAAAGTTAGCAAATGTTACAGATCTTTTACAATGGAAACCGAGAGATGAAAAAACAAAAATGAATATAAAACAAATTTCTTATAACGAAAAGTGAGAGAAAAACGAAAATGAATACAAGTGTACAAATTATTTGGGAATAAAACATTTCACAGGAAAACGTTACATTCATTTATCATGTAAAAATTATACTCCTCGGGAATAAAACATTTCTTGTCACGTATCTATGTGGGATTAAAGCTAACTCTTATTCTTTATTAAAAAAATGACGAAATAGCAAATTTATTAAAGATGGTCTAGCACAGGAAGATGCTATGATAATATAACTAGTTATAATACCCGTGTACGCATGAGGTTTTGATAAAAAAAATTATTATGTATTAATACTGAATATTGCATATTTAAAGGTAATTGCATATAATTATATTGTTATAAATTTCATGCACTCACGAAGTTTAGACATAAATCAAATTTATTTTAACATTTTAGTTTATTATATACACATATAAGAATTCGCTCATGAAAATTGTGATATAAGTATACTAATACTTATGCACGAGTTTTTCATTATACATTAATATCTATTAGAATTTGGTAAAATATTTGTAAAAATTTATGTTAGGTAACTCAATATTTAATTTTATTTAGCTGACAAAGATGTTGATATTGTTATTTAAATTTCACTAATGATATTATGTTGTACAGATGATGCAAGTTTAATAGCACATAATGAACGTTGATAAAGTTAAAAGTATACTCCTTAAAGTTTTTTAAAAATGTTTTTCTAAATATCCTTAAAAACTGAAAAAATAAGGTGTTTGTTTGAATAATTTGTGGCAACCAATATCTGTGACCGACCAAGAAATAGCAGAGATGGTATTATTTCCAGTAGTGAATGAGGCAGCTAGTCGGGTTCCAGAGAAAAGGAATTGTTGTTCGAGCATCTGACCTTGACATTGCAGCTGTTCCTGGGATGAGTTTCCCTTCACATCGCTACACACATATTAGCGCCTAGGTTTTTCACCTACCCCGTTATTAACATCAATCGTTGGTTTATACAAGACATAGTGGTATTTTTGCATTTAGCTCGAAAGCAATGACATGTTTGCTAAGTAGATTAGAAAATAACTTTCAAACATCTTGTTCAAGTCTCGGAAGACACCTATATACAAGTCTCAAAAAATAGTCTAGAAAATATGGAAACTTAGAATTATACAAATTTTATATTCCTCATGAGGCCAAGGTTTTTAACATGCTTGTAGTTTCCAAGGCAGACAAAGGTCATCTTAATGTTATTTTTTTCACATCGTGCAACCTCAAAGGTAACATACTCGATAAAATGTACTCCCTCCGTCTCAAATTTATTGTCCATATTTCCTTTTTGGGACGTCTCAAAATAATTGTCCACATTCTATTTTTAGTAATAAAAATGTTACTTTTAGAGAGAATATTCTATTTGTGTGGCTAAAAATTGTAATGGACCCACTTTTATTAAACTTTGTGTTTTTTGTCTCCTGACAATAATTTTGAGACGGAGGGAGTATATATCTTTGTTACATGTTATCTAAATTATATTCTGCATGCTCAACTTAGTTTTCATCACTCACAGGTGCCTAACCTTATCTTGCTTACATATACCTTTTAACATCGGGAGTCAAAAAATTATTTATTTTCTCTCCCAAGAATTTCAAATCGATTCCTTATCTCTCTATCTTATTTCTTTATTTCTTTTGATGAAAGCGAAAGAGAATATAAAAGTTACCCAATTACAAATCTTTTACAATGTTAGTGACGAAAAAACTAAAATGAATATAAAAAGTTAGCAATGTGTACAAATTACTCGTGGGATCAAACACATGACAATACCATCGTATCGTCTAAGCATTATATTCCACGAGGAAGAAAATACACCAAACTTAACTGAATAGTTGGTGCATACCTCACAATATAAAGTAACAAATTTCCTTTACAATTATCGATGGGGGATAAAAGCTAACTCTTCTTCTTTTACAATATAAACTCACAATATAAAGTACCTCCTGAAAACTTGCTTAAAGTCTGTAGGCAATGGGCATTAGACATTGTTGAAAAGCATAGACCATGCGTCCGGTCCTTGATAGAACAGACAAGATTGGTTCCCAATCTGAAGCACTTATAGAGAATGGGCCACTTCACCAAGCATGTATTGATGTAGTTGAAGAAGGCATTGTACACGGAGGACATCTTGGTGTTGGAAAGGTATGGCAAAATGGGCGTGCTGGGTAACGGGTCATAAAAGGATAACTTATTTTGTACATGTTAACACGGGCCGGGCTTGCTGAAAGGCACTTCTTGCTATTTTTTTGTTATTTATAAGTAGTATGCAAAAGATACTCCGTAGTTACAAAACTTATATTATTTCAAATGATTTTTATTTTACCTCTTTTGACCCGTTTAAGGTAAAATATTAAAAGATAAGTGATTTGGTATGACATTAGAATTATACAAAATTTCTGTTCCTAAGAAGCCAAGGATTTATAACAGGCTTGTAGTTTCCAAAGCAAACGGGCATATAATTAACGTGTTCTTTTCACAGCATGTAAGCTCAAAGGTAACATACTCGATAAAATGAATATTTCTTATATGTTATCTAATTACATTCTTCATGCTCAAATTAGTTTTCGTCACTAACAGAGTAAGAGATGCTAACGTTACTGATATTGGACTGAAGCCGAGGGCTATAAAGAAAGGTGTTGTCATCGGTGAAGGTTTTATGGGCTCTGGCGACAACCCTTATCTTGTGTATATATGCCTTTTGACTTTGTGAATCAAATTTTAATTTTGTTTTCACTCCGAAGAATTTCAAATTAATGTCTTCCCTCTTTATCACCTTTGTTCACAAAGTCTTCCTTTTTTCTTGATAAAAGCGAACGATAATACGAAGTATAAACTTTAGCAAATGTTACAAATATTTTACAACAAAAAGTGAGAGATGAAAAAACAAAAAATGAATATAAAAGGTTAGCAAATGTTACAATTGTTTTATTACAACGAAAAGTGAGAGACGGGAAAACAAAAATGAATATAAAAAGTTAACAAAGTATACAAATTTGTCTGAGGATTGTTATCACACATGATACGCATATCATGTTGATTTAACATTCTACGATGAACATAATATTAGTCGATTGTATATTATAGGCTCTCATTTGTATTACACCAACCTCAGCTTAAATAAATGTTTCAATTGTTTAATTACAGTGACAAAAATGAATATAAAAATTTAACAAAGTGTACAAATTTGTCGAGAATAGCAATCCGCACATGATACTCTTATCATGTTGAGATAACATTCCACGAAGAACATAGTACACAAAACTCAACTTATATAAGTACCACATACCTCACTATATAAAGTTACATATTTTTTTTTTCTTATTTATCTATGTGGGATAAAAGCTAACTCTTCTTCTTTGATAAAAAAGTGATACAAGCTAGGATATGCATTAACTGTTGTTGTAAGGCGAATACAACCAAATTTATTAAGGATGCCATAATATAGTCCATAGTATGATTTATGGGCAGATAACCTATTAAAGCATCATACTTGTCACAAAAAGCAGATCGACGTAGCGAACAAATAAAATAGCCCCTTTGGCCACTAATCTCGTCTAACTTGGCTTAAATGATACATTGTCAACCTACAACGTCCGGTTGTGTACACCTAGGCAGTAAAATGTCCACATTTGTGTACACCTAGGCGGTAAAATGTCCACATTTGTGTACACCTAGGCAGTAAAATGTCCACATCATTTTTCCAAACATTGTGTCCATCTTGAGTTTCCTCATTTGAGGAATTAAGAACCTAAACATAAGCTTATCACCAGATAAACCCAGAAAAGAATATCCAAAAAACATTGCGTCCAAACCACCACCGGACAATCATCTCACCGGACCACCACCGGACAATCATCTCACCAGACCACCACCAAATCCACCTTCAAAACCACCACTGGACAATCTGATGAAGACTAAGGTCTCAGTCTAGAAAGACAGTTTCCGATGAAGAGAAGCGACAAACTGATCATCAACTATATTCACTCCTTAACCCAACACTTGCCTCAACTTCATTAAACAAATATCAAGACTCTAACTTATCACTCGATCTCAGTCCTTGTTCAACCAGTATTTTTACCTTCATAGAAGGTTAATACTTGAACAAATCACATCACTGATCTTACAAATTAAACTCAAACTCAAACAATCGAGATCTCAAGTATACTTTTTTACGAGATCTTAAAAGATCTTTGATAAAAAAAGAAAAAAAAAAAGAAAGAAAAACCAAAACCCATCACAAATTCGATGTTAAATCCATACTAAAACAACAATTTGATCTCAGTTCTTTGTTCAATTGTTTATAATCATTAGCGATCTCATCCAAATGAACAAGATAACATCATTGATCAATTTTTTTTAGTAGATAAACTTCTTTGTGAATATTCGAACCATTTAAAGGATAGAACAAACCAAATCAGGTTCATTCTTCCTCTTTGTTCGGTTATTACATGAAAACACATTAAAGAAGATCGTACCTACCTTTGTTTATTGGTGGCTGATGGCTCTTCTTTATTGACCATGGAAGCTGAAAACGATGCAGATGAACTTGTGTTGACAATTATGAACTTGTAATGTTTAATGAATGGCTGAACTTAGGTGGGTGACAGCAGGTATCATGTGGGGGAAGAAGATAAGTGGGTGGGTGACAGCAGGTATCTGCCAACTAGGATAATATAAGGTTAAAAAAACTGGATACCGGTTGTACAAGTTACTAAATGTATCATAGAGACAAAATAGACAATATAAGTGGGCAAAAGGGCTATTTTTTTTTTCGCTACGTCGAACTGCTTTTTGTGACAAGTATGATGCTGTAATAGGTTATTAGCCCATGATTTATACAAATTATTGTTATCGATGATTCATACAAACTACTGGTGTTTTTGTAAGGTATGGATAACTTGACCCTAATGTCATATAATTTAATAACCAACGTATAATTTAATAACCAAACAACCCTAAAACACTACCATGACACCAAACACTTCTATGGCACTAAAAAACTACCATAACCCTAAACAACATCTTTTATCCAAACGATCCTTACATAGACTACGTGACCAAAAAAATTAAGGGAGGAACCTTCGCCAACTGTAGAAGCATACCACCTAACCACATAAGGGCATCACTCAATTTGAAGTATTGAAACGGGTGGAAAACCTACCACATCGTTGACACTAAAACCCGCCGAAATCTCAAATCAAACAATTTGAGCCACACAAACAGATCATTTAGTGGCGCGATAATAAGTAGAAGCAGTTAGTTTAGGGAGCACATATCATTTCAATACCAACACTTGTCAAAACTACTCATCACCTTCAACAAACCGACCCTTACAGAGATGACAAAAAAAAGTACTCGACCACATAACCAACAAATACGACCCCATCTGAGTACGTCGGGACAATCCACAACCAAATATGAAACCACAAGACCCGCATAAATAACAAACCAATCCGAACCATGAATTAGCAACACTTTTTCTGTCTCAAAATTGTCACAAATCTGTCACTATGTTACATTTTCCTTCCTCTCAAATCTGTTAGTGACATATTTTCTGTTGCTGAACTGTCGCTCCTCTATATCCAAGTGTTGAAACTTGTCTATAACAATGTAGTGACATTGATTCAATGCATAACCCCCATTATGCCTTTTAACCTTTATCCCCAATATAGTATCAACGTCATTCACGTCTCATCAAACCACAAATCAAGCCGACCGCACGAGACTACCTGATTTAAACAACATCAACAACACGACAACTTGTTCTAAACTACATAACCCATCACAAACTAGAAACCGATCTGTGTCAGCTCGAACCACAACCTTAGAACCACGACCGCAACACTCGATCCTCGATCCACAACACTTGTTGAAATGACCTTACCCACATATGAATGGCATAACACTTGAAACCACGACCTTATCAACCGCATATTGAACCACGACCCACAAGACTTGAAACTCGACCCATACATAGGAGTATGTATGGCGGAATGGATGAGAATTTGGTGTTACGGATTTTTTTGGAGACAAAATTTTGACAATTATTTTCAGTATTATCAGAAAATAATTATCTTCACCCATCACGGAAATATAATAAGTTAATTACGGAAATATAAAAAGTTAGCAAATGTTACAAATCTTTTAGAACAAAAAGTGAAACGGAAATATAAAAAAATAATTTTGTCTAAAAGTTATTCACATGATGCCTTAGTTCATATAAGACATCTCATATGAACATAACATTCCAAGAAGAACATATTACACCAAACTGAACTTGAATAATTAGAACATACCTCACTATATAAAGTAACTTATTTTCTTCCCATTTATCAATGTGGGAAAAAGCAAACTCTTATTATTTAGTGCCTACCCTATTCATTTACCCATTATTAACATTTATCTTTGGTTTTTTTACAACATACAATGTTCTTTTTGCATCTTTTACAAAAGCAATGACATGTTTTGCTTAATAACGGTAGCTCTTCTGCGTATATATTTATACAATTTGCCTAGAACCGTTGAAAGATTAGAAAATTACTTTCGAGCAACTTGTTCCAAAACTGAATAGTTCTTCCCTTTTGGAAAACAGAAAAGTGTTTGCGGTGGTTCAACCTCCAACCTGGCATGTTTCAACCCCAACTAAAAGTAATGATTTGATTTATGTGAATAAAGATGCTAGAAACAAACTTTAAAAAATTGTTTTATTTCATATGTAACATATAGATGTGCATTTGCAGAGTGTACCTACATTTATCGTAGACCACTATAACCGAGAGTATTGCAAGAGTTACACCAAGAACAATGCCAAATAGATATGGTCTAATACCTGAAGACTTAAACAGAAATTTAAGAATGATTAATTGCTTTATTCAGATTTGGACAATTTTGTGTTCAGTTATAGAATCCAATAGTTATGTTGAAATATATGGTGTGGCAAGCTCATGTTTGACTGATAAAGTCAAAGGGCTTGTTGTGTCATTTTTATCTAATGTTTGTATCTTTGGCTTTGGTTAGCAGGTTTTCTATTCTAGAAGGGCTAAAGTGTAACTTGCCTCTCCCTAATCAAATATTTTTCTCATTATTTTCTCACACTAAAGTTTCGTATTCTCTCTCAAGGTCTGGTGTTGGTCTGGTATTGATAATCTGGGTTGACTCTGATCATCTTGATCAGTTTTATAGTTTGATAGGTATTGTTTGAGTGTTGTAGTGAGGTTCTTTGTATTTCTATCTTTGTAGTGAGATAGATAGGATCCTTCTGAAGGGGACTATCTTTTTCTTGTGTATTTGTTTGGTGAGCACACGCTTTGTGGACTCATCTTCTTGACTATTCAGTTAATAAATGATTTCACCAAGGGGTGGTTGGCTGGGTGATTTGATTGTGTTGTGGTTGGTTTTGAGATCAGATCTGTTATTTTAACATGGTATCAGAGCCACGACTTTGATCTTCGTTGGTTCTTGATATTAGCGTTTTTACGGTTTGATCTCAAATTTGGGGGTTTCTTGTTTCTTGAGCAATTAGGATCTTTTGAGGCTGTTTTCTTAACGGCCGTGGTGTTAATTGTTGATTCTAGTGGTGGATCTTGGATTTATCAGTTAGGGTTTTTTGAAACCATAATTTGGTAAATTTGGGGATCTTGATTCTGGTGATTCCTAGTGGTGTTATTGGGGTTCTTGGTTGGTTATTGACTCTTTTGACTAAGTGAATCAAGAGGGTTGGTAATCTGGTTTCCGCTGCGTTACTTTTGAAAGGTTTATCTCTCTTCTCTTAGTTCTCTGAATACTTTTAGTTGTATCACTGCAAACTCTGTGGGTAACATCTTGACCTGCCTCCTTGAGAGGTACGGAAACCTGCTCTTCCCACAAATAGGTGTGAGACTGGGTATTTCAGTAGAATTGGGTGTGTGTATTAGTGTTCTTGGTAGTTTTGTTGCTGGTATCTTTAGTTGGTTTGGTTCTTGTTTGTTATCTGCTTTGTTTGTTTGGTATCTGTTATCTGGTTGTTTCTTTTGTTTAGTTATGTGTTTGTCTTGTTTCTTGTTGGTATGGCTGAAGTTCTCATTATTTCTTTGGATGCTGCTAATCCTCTTTACTTGCATTCTAATGATAACTTTAATGTTCCTATTGTGCATTTTAAACTCACTGGGTCTGATAATTACAATATGTGGTTTTGTTGATGGTTGTTATGTTAAATTGCTATGAAAATTGCTTTAAAAGGTAAAAATAAAATAGGATTTGTTGATGGTTGTTATGTTAAACCTGTTACTAGCCTTGTTCTTTCCCGGCAATGAGAATGATGTAATGCCATTGTTCTTAGCTGGATTCTTGGGTCTGTGTCTCCTGAGTTGTACTTAGGACAGGTTTACTCAGAAATTGCATCTGAAGTTTGGGATGAATTACAGGAAACTTATGATTTACAGGAAACTTATGATAAAATTGATGGTTCTGTTATCTTTAATGTGATTCATAAGATTAATTCTCTTAAGCAAGTTGAATTGTCTGTGCCTGAGTATTATCATAAGTTGAATTCTCTATGGAGAGAGTTTGACACTTTAACTTTGTTACCTGCTTGTACTTGTGCTGCTCATGAGGGTGTGTTGAAACATAATCAGCTTGTTAGACTTATGCAGTTTCTTATGGGCTTAAATGATGTATATCAACCTATTAGGAGTAATATTCTGGCTAGGGATCATTTACCAGATGTTAAAGAGGCTTTTAATGTGGTCTCTAGGGAGGAGTCTCATAGAGGACTCCACCCAAGTTCTGGTTCTAACAGCAAGGTTCAACCTGCTGCTTTTGTTACTAAGACCAAGAATAATTCCAACTCTAATAACAGCTTTGTTAGGAGAAATTGTAATAGTAATAATAATAATGGTAATAGGGGACCTAATCCTAATCTGGTTTGTAAACAATGTGGTCTAATTGGGCATACTATTGAAAGATGCTTTGAGTTAAGTGGCTATCCTCCTGATTTTAAAAGGAATCCTAATTTGTCTAAACAATCTGCTGTTGTCAAAAAGTTTAATGCTAATAATGCAGATGTGTCTCAACCATCCACTTCTTCTGATGAAACTCTTAAGTCTCATTAATGAAAAACCCTCTACTAATGGTTCCGCAAGTATTGCAGGTATATCTCCCACTTTCTTCAATAACAATGTGATGTTTAATCTGCACTTTGAGAAATTTTTCTGTGCTAAGTCTAGTTCTGTGAAGTATCATGTTATTTTAGGATGGGTTATTGACTCTAGTGCTAATCAGCAAATGACTGACTCTATTAAGAATATGTTTAATGTTGTTGATATCTCTAGTCTTATGTTAATTGTTGGTCACCCTAATGGTATTGTTGCTAATATCACTGCTATTGGTAGTCTTAGTTCACTTCTGGTGTGGTTTTATTTGTTGTTCTTGTTGATTCTGAGTATAATGTGAGTCTGTTTTCTGTTAAAAATATGTTTAATGTTGTTGATATCTCTAGTCTTATGTTAATTGTTGGTCACCCTAATGGTATTGTTGCTAATATCACTGCTATTGGTAGTCTTAGTTCACTTCTGGTGTGGTTTTATTTGTTGTTCTTGTTGATTCTGAGTATAATGTGAGTCTGTTGTCTGTTAATAAGATGATTAAGGACAGTAAGTTCTTTGTTGGTTTTGATGAGCATAAATGTTACATTCAGGATTTGAAACTGGGCAAAATTGTGGGGACTGGTAGTGTTTCTGGTGGTCTGTATTTGTTTGATGAAACTAACTGTGGTGAGTCTAATCTTGGTATGTGTAATTCTGTGTTTGTTTGTCATGTTTCTAATGAGTTGTGGCACCCAAGGCTTGGTCATCCTGCTGATCAAGTCTTATCTACTTTGGGTAATAAAATTGGTTTTAAAAAGGTGGATCATCTTTCTCCTTGTGATGTGTGTCACAAGGCCAAACAAACTAGAAAACCTTTTCCATTAAGTGAACATAAAACTAAATGTGTTGGGGATCTTATTCATTGTGATGTTTGGGGTCATTATAAGGTTACTAGTATAAAAGGTTTTAAGTATTTTTTAACTTTGGTTGATGATTTTAGTAGAGTTGTTTGGGTTTATCTTCTAAAATCAAAAACTGAAGTTTATGATCATATTACAAATTTTATAAAACTTGTCTTTACACAGTTTAATAAAAAAGTTAAGATCATAAGATCTGATAATGGAACTGAGTTTGTCAACAATCAGTTATCAACTCTCTTTTCTGAATTAGGGATGATTCACCAAACTTCTTGTGCCTATACTCCTCAGCAAAATGGGATTGCTGAGAGGAAACATAGACACCTGCTTAATGTAGCTAGGAGTCTTATGTTTCAGCGGGGATTCCCTTGAATATGTGGCCTGAGTGTGTTTTAACTGTAGTATATCTTATTAACAGGCTTCCCTCCTCTGTCATGTCTGGTGCTTCATCTTATTTTCTAGTTTATGGTAAGGATCCTAGTCTCTCTCACATCAGATCCTTTGGATGTCTGTGTTACTCCACTATTTTAAATTCACATGATAAGTTTGGTTCTAAATCTGAAAGGTGTGTCTTAATTAGTTTTTCTAGTGTTAAAAAAGCTTATAAATTGTATGGTTTGTAAAGTAAATCTGTTTTTTACTCAAGAGATGTTACATTTTAAGAAACTGTGTTTCCTTTTAAAATGAAGTTATCAAATGTTAGTAATAAGTCTGCAAATGATTTTGATAAACCTAATACTGTGTTTAATAATTCGGAACCAAACTTTGATGAGAATGGAGTAAAAAACTTGAACTTTTTTGACATTCATGGGTCTGAAAGTCCATATGATGAAGAGGGGGACCCTTCTAATGAGGAAGGTAGTGGTATGGTACCTACAGATGATTGTGCTAACACACTCAATGAAGGAGGTGCAACCACAACAACCCAGATAGAGGATACTATCACCTCTGAGGGCACAAATCAAAACATTTTTAATGGTGAGGATCAAAATGTTCAAATGGAAGCACCACCAAGTGTTAGGAGGTCTAGTAGAACTAGAAGTCAGCCTGTTAGATTTAATGGCTTTGTTGTTGGTAGTAATGTGAAGTATGGTCTTGAGAAATATGTGTCTTATTCTAATCTGTCTAAAGTTAATATATGTTTCTCTACTACTCTTAATAAGTCTTGTGAACCTAAGTCTCTTTCTGAGGCTATTCAAAATCCTATGTGGAAAGATGCTATGAATTCTGAAATGGAAGCTTTACATAGGAATAACACCTATGAGCTGTGCGAATTACCTAATGGTAGGTTTGCCATTGTGTGTAAGTGGATTTGGAAAATCAAATTTAAGTCCTCTGGTGAGGTTGATAGATATAAAGCTAGACTTGTTGCTAAGGGTTATAATCAGAGGGAATGTATTGATTATGAGGAAACATTTAGTCAAGTTGTCAAAATGGTTACTGTTAGGTGTCTTATTGCCTTATCTGTTTCTAAAAATTGGCCTTTATTTCAACTGGATGTTAATAATGCTTTCTTATATGGTGACTTGTATGAAGATGTATATATGCAGTTGCCTCCTGGGTATTATGATAAGAATGAAACTAGGGTGTGTAAGTTGAATAAGTCTTTGTATGGGCTAAAACAAGCTCCTAGGCAGTGGAATGAAAAACTTACCACTGCCTTGGTGGAAAATGGTTTTAAACAAAGTCTTAATGACTATTCTTTATACACTAAAGATTCTGATGGGATTTTCTTAGCATTATTGGTTTATGTAGATGACATTGTCATCACTCGTAATAATCTTAGTGAAATTGAGAAGTTTAAAAAGTTTCTACATTCAAAGTTTATGATTAAAGATCTTGGTCCACTTAAATATTTTCTAGGAATTGAAGTTTTAAATTGTGATTCTGGTCTTTGTCTTTCTCAAAGAAAATATTGTTTGGATTTATTACTTGAGTATGGTTTGTTGGCTTGTAAGCCTGCTGCTACTCCTCTGCAGCAGAATGTGGTTTTGAGTCATGTTGAGACTGAGAATGATAAATTCTTATCTAACATGACTAAGTATCAAAAGTTGGTTGGAAAGTTAATTTACTTGTCTGTTACTAGGCCTGACATTTCTTATGCAGTTCATTGCCTAACTCAGCATATGCATGCTCCTCTTAATTCTCATTTTACTACTGCACTTAGAGTTTTGAGATACTTAAAGCAGGCTCCTGGTACATGTATTCAGTTTATGTATGGTAAAAAGCTTAATCTGTATGCTTATTCAGATGTAGATTAGGCTAAGTGTCATGTTTCAAGAAAATATGTGTCTGTTATTTTAACAAGTTAAAGTTACATACTACCAAGGTTCCCAGATTTGTTGAGATTTTGTATGTGTAAAGTTTGCTTATTGAGATTTTGGAGACTGACCAACTGATACTATATTTTCGAGTTCCAAAGTATTACTTTTTTCGAACTGTGTATCCCCTCATACTTTTAGGATAAGATTTCTTGTGCGACATAAGCGGAAAATGACACTATGTGGAGATGGAAAAGAGCTAGGTCTAATCGATGCTATGGAAGACTTGCTTAAAGTCTCTAGGCAATGGGCATTTGACATTGTTGAAAAGCGTAGACCATGGGTCCGGTCCCTTGATAGAACAGACAAGATGGGTTCCAATTTGAAGCACATTATATAGATAATTGAGGTTGTGAGACAGAAGTGTATAGAAAATGGGCCACTCCACCAAGCATGTCTTGATACAGTTGAAGTGTGCACGGAGGACATCTTGGTGTTGGAAAGGTATGGCAAAATGGGCGGGTTGGGTAACGGGTCATAGAAGGATATCTTATTTTGTACATGCTAACACGGGTCGGGTTGGCTGAAAGGCACTGCTTGCCATTTTTTTGTATTTATAAGTAGTATGTAAAATATACTTACAAAACTTATATCATTTGAAATGATGGAGTTAATGTGATGCACTCAAGAGACACCTCAGGCGCCTTTGATCATGTTTCCTCATAACATGTTGTTTTTATTTGACCTCTTTTAACCCGTTAAAAGTAAAATATTCATAGACAAGTAAGCGGGATATATAAATTTTAGCAAATGTTACAAATAATTTAAAACGAAAAGCGAGAGACTAACAAACAAAAAATGAATATAAAAAAGTTAGGAAATGCTAGAATTGTTTTAATACAGTATAAAAAAGTTAGCAAAGTGTACGAATTTTTTGTGGTACCTCTGCTCAAATGATACGCGTATCATGTAGAAGCAACATACCACAAAGAACATAATACACCACATTCAACTTAATTAGCAAATGTTAGAAATGTTTTAATACAGTATAAAAAAGTTAGCAAAGTGTACGAATTTTTTGTGGTACGTCTGCTCAAATGATACGCGTAACAACATACCACAAAGAACATCATACACCACATTCAACTTAATTAGCAAATGTTAGAAATGTTTTAATACAGTATAAAAAAGTTAGGAAAGTGTACGAATTTTTTGTGGTACGTCTGCTCAAATGATACGCGTAACAACATACCACAAAGAACATCATACACCACATTCAACTTAATTAATTAGTACATACCTCACTATATAAAGTAACATATTTTGTTCTCATTTATCAATGTGAGATAAAAACTAGTATAACCATTAACTCTTGTTGTAAGGGGAATACAAACAAATTTATTAAAGATAGTAGCACATAAAGATTCCATAATATAGTCCATAGAATTATTCATAAGGGAACAAAGCAACAAGACCCGCATGAACAACAAACCAATCTGAACCACAAATCGAGCTGGCCCATATAACGTTACACGAAACTACGTGACCTGAACAACATCAACATGACCACAACCCGATCTTAACTACATAACCCAGCATGAACTACAAACTGATGTGTGCCAGCTTGACCCACAACTTTGAAACCACGACCCCGCAACACTCGAACCTCGACCCACAACACTTGTTGAAACGACCTTACCCACATATGAAAGACATAACACTTGAAATTTGATAGTTAAAACTCTTTCTTCGATTGTGCCCAACCGTATATGATCGTGTGTCAGGTGTGCTATGGTAAAAAGTCTCATATCTTCACGAGCCTCAAAACATACACCACGTAATATATTTGAGTCTCAAAATTAACTTTCAACAAAAATTATGTATAATTTATCTATCTGAAATTCTATTAAAAATGAAGTACCTGAGATGATTAAAATATTATGTTTTGAGTTTTAATGGTTGGTATTATATACATTTGATCGTTACATTGTGAATCAAACCACTTCTATTTTTACTCCCAAGAATTTCAACTCGGTATCTTCCCTCTTTATCACCTTTCTCTCCAAATCTTTTTTCTTACAATAAAAGTGAAAGAGAAGATAAAAAGTTAGCAAATTAAAAATGAAAATAAAAAGTCAAGTTCGTGTACAGATTACTCAGGGCACCAAGTGCATGCCGATAAAAACATTAGGAAGCCTTTTATACCATGAGGAACATAATACACTAAACCAACTTGAATTATCAGTACATACCTCACTATATAAAGTAACATTTTTTGTTCTCATTTACCGATGTGGGATAAAAGCTACAGCAACTCTTCTTCTATAATAAAAAAATGATGCAAGCTAGTATATGCATTAATCGTTGTTGTAAGGCGTATACAACCAAATTTATCAAAGATGGTCTAGCATGTGAAGATGCCATGATATAGTCCATGCCACAAGGGAAAGTAGCACTATGAAAAATGTAGCAAGGCAAAGCCTGATCATTGGTGCTACCGATTATAAAGGATAAAAGAAAGCTAGCAAATATCATGCCACAAGGGATGGTAGCACTTCAAATTTGGACAATTTTGTTTTCGTTTATAGAATCAAGTAGTTGAAGTTAGGATATGTTGAGTTTTTGTATGTGAGAAAGTGATACTGATTTTTGGAGTTTCAAGTATTAGTTTCAAACTGCGTTTCCGAACACTTACTAATGTACTGGAATGTGAATCTAGGTCTCTCCTCATATGTAATGGTAATCTATAGGTGCAACACTACTACTCATACTTATAGGGTAAGGTTTCTTATGTGACATAAGCGGAACAACGATACTATCTCAAGATGGAAAAGAGCCAAATCATGGTCATGTCCCTTGACAAAACAGACAAAATTGGTTCCCAATCTGAAGCACAACAGATAATTGAGGTTGTGAGACTGAAGTTTATAGAAAATGGGCCACTCCATCAAGCATGTCTTGATATATATAGTTGAAGAAGGCATTGTGGACGGACGACATCTTGGTGTTGGAAAGGTATTGCAAAATGGGCGGGTTGGGTAACGGGTCATAAAAGGATATCTTATACGAGTATTATTTCAAATGATTGAGTAAATACGGTGCATTCAAGAGACACTTTAAACGCCTTTCATCCCGTTTACTTACAAAATATTGTTTTTATTTTACCTCTTTTGCCCGTTAAAGGTAAATTATCCTTAGATAAGTGATTTGGTATAACATTAGAACTGTACAATATTTATATTCCTCAGGAGGCCAAGGTTTTTCACAACCATGTAGTTTCCGAGGCAGCAAAAGGTCATCGCCATGTTTTTTTTTTTTTTTTTTTTTACAGCATGCAACCTCAAAGGTAACAATCTCACATGCTTGATAATATGCATATATCTTATATATGTTATCTGATTATAATCTTCATGCTCAACTTAATTATCATCTATGACAGGTGCCTAACGTTACTGATATTGGACTGAAGCCTAGGGTTATGAAGAAAGTTGTTGTCACTGGTGAAGCCGTTAAGGTTTAATGGGCTCTGGGATAGCTCACGACCTTATCATCCAGACATACGCCTTCATCAGTAAATGTATCGACAAACACTTTATTCCCTGAGGAACATAACACATCAAACTCAACATGAATACTTGGTACATACCTCACTATATAAGGTAACATATTGTTTTTCTCAATCGACTATGTGGGATAAAAGCTAAATTATCTTCTTTAATAGAAAATAAGATACAAGCTAAGTATATGCTTTAACCGATGTTGTAAAGTGAGTACAAACAAGTCTCAATAAATGGTCTGAAAAGTATGGTAACTTAGAATTATACAAAATTTATCTTCCTCAGGAGGCCAAGGTTTTTGACAAGCTTGTAGTTTCCGAGGCAGCGAAAGGTCATCTTAATATGTTTTTTCACAATGTGCAAACCTCAAAGGTAACATACTCGATAAAATGTATATAACTTATATGTTATCAAATTATATTCTTCATGCTCAACTTAGTTTTCGTCACAAACAGGTGCCTAACGTTACTGATATTGGACTGAAGCCGAGGGCTAGGAAGTTGTTGTCATTGGTGAAGGTTTAATGGGCTTTGGGATAGCGACAACCCTTATCCCACTTAAATATGCCTTTTGACATTGTGAATCAAACAACATGTTTTATTTTCACTCCCAAGAATTTCAGATCAATTTCTTCCCACTTTATCACCTTTCTTTGCAAAATCTTCTTTGATTTGATAAAAAAGAAAGATAATATAAAAAGTTAGCAAATTACGAATCGTTTACAATGGAAAAATGAGAGACGAAAAAACAAAAAAAGTTAGGAAATTACAAATCTTTTACAATGAAAAAACTTAAATTACGAATCTTTTGCAATGAAAAAACGAGAGACGAAAGAACAAAAAAAGTTAGCAAATTACGAATCTTTTACAATGAAAAAACTAAAAAGAAATACAAAAAGTTAGCAATGTGTACAAATTACTTGGGATATATATAACCTTGATAAGTTTATTATCAGGGTTATAGATACCATAAGTAACATGATAGACCAAACTCAAATTGTTTAAATAGTGCATACCTCACTATATAAAGTAACATATTTTCTCATCATTTATCGATGTGGGATAAAAGCTACCGTTGTTGTAAGGCGAATACAACCAAATTTATTGAACTAGGTCTAGCACATGAAGACGGCATAATATAGTTACTAGAATGATTCATATAAACTAGTGTCATACATATCAATAACAACTTATAATTTTATAGTTCAAGCTCTTTCTTCGATTGTGGCACAACAGTATATGATGGTGTGCTATTATCCAGAGCATCATATTTTAGGGGCCTATAAACTAACGCCACGTTATATATTTGAATATAAAAGTTCAGTTCCAAAAGAAAAAATGTTGATGCTATATAAGTTTATCTATGTAGAATTTTACGGAGTATTTAAAATGAAGTTGGTATTATATATCTTTGATCGTTGTGTTTAGTTATTACATAAGCCTTTGGATAGGCCTTTTGTAAAACTCAACTACAACATGGATTCGGGATAGCGACAACCCTTATTCAGCGCTATATATACGTTGACCGTACATTCTGGGATGTGCCGCTGCGATCGAATATCAGTTGGGGATGGCGAAAGTTACTCCAAATGCGAGGTACTATTAGACCTTTTGTATGGTATATTCTCGGTAACGGAACAAAGGCGTTTGCCTGGTTTGACAGATGGAGTACTGAGTGCCCCCTAAGAAGCCTTAAAATTGTGCGACAAATTACAAACCAGGGGTTTACCATGAATGACAAAGTGGCTGATGTTGTTCAAGATGGCGAATGTAGATGGCAGTCTAATTGGATTAATATCCAGCCCCCGTCACTTGATAGTAACAGGGATCATAAATTATTCTGGAGGAACAATAATGGTGAGCTCAAACCTTTTTCGGTTAGCCTTGTTTGGGACTCAATTCGTCCAAGAAATGTCGAGGTCCCTTGGGTACATATTGTATGGTTCTCGCAATGTATCCCTCGTCAAGCATTTCATATGTGGCTTGCGATGTTAAATAAGCTCAAGACTCAAGATGTGTTGAGGCAATGGGATGTTAGTAGTGTTACTATCTTGAACCTGCTTCAATGCCCACTTTGTAACACACAACCTGATTCTCACGCGCACTTGTTCTTTGAATGTACCTTTTCTTCGCAGCTTTGGAGTCTGGTAAGACGGCATGCTTGTATGGATAACATTGGTGCTAGATTGGTGAATATTTTAAATTGGTTACGTCCGTTATCAGTTAAGAATTCGGCTAGGGGTATTTGCGCTAGGCTAGTGGTAGCGGCTTCTAGCTACTATATATGGCAAGAACGTAACAACCGTATCTTCAAGAAGAAGTCTTGTACAACTGAACAAGTTCGGGATGTCATCATTACAAATGTCCATTTGAAGCTTATATCTCTTCGTTTCAAGAAATCTCCTAAAGTTGCAAGGCTTTTAGAGATTTGGAAGATCCCTAATGTGGCTCATAATGATGAATCAGGATAAGTTCGATTGGTCTATTCGTTTGCTATCAGTAGGGTCGCTTGTGGGAATGCATGCTTGGGGATGCATGCAGTTGGAGTATAGTTTTTGGTGTGTTTGTTCTTTTGTTATTAGTACGTACGATTAAAATGGCTACTTGTCAAGCCAAGTAGTTTTGGTTACGCTTGTAGTGCGTTTAGGTTAATATGGTACTCAACCATATTCCTTTGTATTTAACGATTTATTTTTTTGGTGTGAATATATTTACCGGGGTAAAACCTTTTAACAAAAAAAAAATGACCTTTTAATTAGAAATGGATGAAATGGTAACTTTCATATTGCTTATTGTTAGTTTCTTGTTATCCTTTGAAAACGGATCTGTTTATTTTTTACACGACCCTTATTTAGCGTAATATATGTGTTGACCGTACATTCAACTCACATATATTTGACCTTTTAATTAGAAATGGAAGGAATCAAGGAATGGTAACTTTCATGTTGCTTATTGTTAGTTTCTTGTTGTACTTTGAAAACGGATATGTTTCACCACCCTCATGTTTCAGGTAAAAACAAGGGAAAAAGGTATTACATTTATGAAAAAAGTAGCAAGCCAAAGCTTGATCATATGCGTTTTAACGTTGTGAATCAAAACCATTTTTATTTTCACTCCCAAGAATTTCAAATTAATGTCTTCCCTCTCTATCACCTTTCTATGCTAAAAATAAAAATCAACTTGGTGTACATATGAACTCTTGTTGGTAAATCTGTTAACAAACATTTAATATCACAAGGAAATAATAATACACCAAATCAACTTGAATTGTTCGTACATACCACTTTATATAAAGTAACATATTTTCTTCTCATTTATCGATGTGGGATAAAGCTACTAACTATTCTTTAATAAAAAAAAAATGATACAAGCTAGTATATGCATTAATCGTTGTTGTAAGGCAGATACAATCAAATTTATTAAAGATGGTCTGGCACATGAAGACGCCATAATACAGTCCATAGGATTATTCATATAATTTAATGCCATACATGTTTAATAGTTGTTAATTAGCTCTCAGCTACAGCATGGAGATTTGGGATAGCGACAACCCTTCTCGTTCGTAATATATACGTTGATCGCACGTTCAACTCACCGGTATTCGACCTTTAAATTATAAATGGATGAAATGGTAACTTTCATATTTTACATGCTTATTGTTAGCGACAACCCTTATGTTGCATATATATGCCTTCTAATATTGTGAATAAAAAAAGTAATCTATTTTCACTCCCAAGAATTTCAAATCGATGCCTTACCTCTATCACATTTTTTTTGAAAAATCTTCATTGCTTTAATAAAAACGAAAGAGAATATAAAAATTAGCAAATTACGAAACTTTTACAATGAAAAAATGAGAGACGAAAAAAAAAAGGTACAAATGTTTACAAATTATTCCAAGAATAAATCACTTCAATAAATTTATTATCGAAGCTATATATCCCACGAGTAACATAATAAACCAAACTCAACTTAAGTAAATGGTGCATACCTGACAATATAAAGTAACACATTTTCTTCTCAAGTATCGATGTGGGATAAAAGCTAAATATTCTTCTTTAATAAAAAAAGTAACACAACCTAGTATAGCATATGCATTAATCGTTGTTGTAAGGCGAATGCAACCAAATTTACTAAAGATGGTCTAGCACATGAAGATGCCATAATATAGTCCATAGAATGATTCATATAAATTGCCATAGAAGAATGATGCATATACAACTAAATTTATTGAAAGTCGTTTGTGTATAACAATGCAATCCCAATTTACCATTGTTGTCCCGTTTTAGTCCTTGTATTTTAGTGTACATCGGAACTAAAAGATGGCTTCGTGTAATGTTTGGATCATTTTGAAAAGACTGAAAAAATAATGTGTTTGTTTGAATAATTTGTGGGAACCAATATCCGTGACCGACCAAGAAATAGTAGAGATGGTAATATTTCCAGTAGTGAATGAGGCAGGTCGTGTTCCAGAGAAAAGGAATTGTTGTTCGAGCATCTGACCTTGACATTGCAACTGTTATTGGGATGAGTTTCCCTTCACATCGCTACACACCCATATTAGCGCCTAGCTTTTTCACCTACCCGTTATTAACATCTATCGTTTGTTTATACAAGACATAATGGTCTTTTTGCATTTAGCACAAAAGCAATGACATGTTTGCTAAGTAAATTAGAAAATAACTTTCAAGCATCTTGTTCAAGTCTCGGCAGACTCAGTTGGAAGTAAACACCTATATACAAGTCTCAAAAAATGGTCTCGAAAATATCACAACTTAGAATTATACAAATTTTATATTCCTCATGAGGCCAAGGTTTTTAACAAGCTTGTAGTTTCCAAGGCAGCCAAAGGTCATCTTAATGTTTTTTTTTTTTTTTTTTTTTTTACAGCGTGCAACCTCAAGGGTAACATACTCGATAAAATGTATATATCTTATATAGTTACATGTTATCTTATCTCTCTATCTTATTTCTTTGCAAAATCTTATTTCTTTTGATGTAAGTGAAAGAGAATATAAAAGTTAGCAAATTACAAATCTTTTACAATGAAAAACCGAGTGACTTGAAAAAACCAAAATGAATATAAAAAGTTAGCAATGTGTACAAATTACTCGTGAGAACCAACACATGACAATAACGCATATTGTTATCGTCTAAGCATTTAATTCTACGAGAAATAAAATACACTAAACTCAACTTGAATAGTTGGTGCATACCTCACAATATAAAGTAACACATTTTCTTCTCAATTATCGATGTGGGATAAAAGCTAGCTCTTCTTCTTTTACAATATAAACTCAACTCTTGAATAGTTAGTGCATACCTCTTGAATAGTTAGTGCATACCTCACAATATAAAGTACCTCCTGAAGACTTGCTAAAAGTCTGTAGGCAATGGGCATTAGACATTGTTGAAAAGCATAGACCATGGGTCCTGTCGTTGATAGAATAGACGAGATTGGTTCCCAATCTTAAGCACAGAAATTTATAGAGAATGGGCCACTTCACCAAGCATGTATTGATGTAGTTGAAGAAGGCATTGTGCACGGAGGACATCTTGGTGTTGGAAAGGTATAGCAAAATGGGCGGGCCGGGTAACGGGTCATAAAAAATACTTATTTTGTACGTATATGTTAACACGGGTCGGGCTTGTTGAAAGGCACTTCTTGCTATTTTTTTGGTATTTATAAGTAGTATGTAAAAGATACTCCGTAGTTACAAAACTTATATTATTTCAAATGATTTTTATTTTACCTCTTTTGACCCGTTTAAGGTAAAATATTAATACATAAGTGATTTGGTATGACATTAGAATTATACAAAATTTATATTCCTAAGAAGCCCAAGGATTTTAACAGGCTTGTAGTTCCGAAACAAGCGGGCATATAATTAATCTGTTCTTTTCACAACATGTAACCTCAAAGGTAACATACTCAATAAAATGAATATTTCTTATATGTTATCTAATTACATTCTTCATGCTCAAATTAGTTTTCGTCACTAACAGAGTAACAGGTGCTAACGTTACTGATATTGGACTGAAGCCGAGGGCTATAAAAAAGGTGTTGTCATCGGTGAAGGTTTTATGGGCTCTGGCGACAACCCTTATCTTGTGTATATATGCCTTTTGACTTTGTGAATCAAACTTTAATTTTGTTTTCACTCCGAAGAATTTCAAATCAATGTCTTCCCTCTTTATCACCTTTGTTTACAATTTTTTTTTTTTTTTTTTTTTCTTGATAAAAGCAAAAGATAATAAACTTTACCAAATGTTACAAATATTTTAGCAAATGTTACAAAATCCCACGAGGAACACAATACACCATACTCATCTTTAATAACTAATGCATACCTCATAATATAAAGTAACACATTTTCTTCTCAATTATCGATGTGGGATGAAAGCTAACTCTTCTTCTTTACAGTAATAAAAAGTGATACAAGCTATATGCTTTAACCGTTGTTGTAAGACGAATGCAACCAAATTTATTAAATATGATCAAGCACATGAAGAAACCATAATATAAACTAATGTCATACATGTTTAATAGTTGTATGTAAAATATTGTATTTGATTTCAGTAACAATTTATAATTTGATAGATTAATCTCTTTCTTCGATTGCTGCACAATTGTATATGAGGGTGTGCAAAGTGTGCTATTGTACAAATTCTCATATCTTTAGGGGCCTCAAAACTTACACCATGTAATATGTTTGAGTGTCATGATTCATTTTCAACAAAAAATGTCGATGCTATATAATTTTATTTGGGACATAAGAGGAAGGGGTATGGTAACACACCAAAACCCAAGTCGTTGTGCCACCCAGCACCACGTCAACTTTTCACATTTCACATTCACACACCAAAAATATCAATGTCGTTTGCGTGCCGTTTCTTTTTCTTTTTTTTTTTCTCATTTTTCAAATAACTACATTTTCATTCATAAAATAAAAAATACAAGTTACAATACGATAAATAAACAAATTACGAGAATTAAACAAAGCACGAAAATCTGAAAATACAACGCGAGAAATAAACTAGTTTTCTTCATTTGTTTCACGTCGTTCCCATATATGATCCATTACATCTCGTTGAAGCTTTTAGTGAACAGCTTTATCACGCAATTCTTTTTCCTTTTTCTCAATTCACATCCCTCAAACCATTCTCGTTGCGTATGTGGCTGCGGATTAACAAACAATTCGCTGTTATCGGTTATGTTGAACTTTTGATCCTTCAAAATCATATTATGCAATATAATGCACATGTACATGACTTTTCTTATCTTGTTTATAGACCAAGCACATGCGGGTTGCTGTATAATTTACTAATGTCCTTGTAGGACACCAAATGCATGTTCAACATCTTTTCATGCACCTTCTTGTCTCCTTTTAAAGAATCCATGTTTGTTGTCAAGTGCAACCATAAATGATTTAACAAAAGTGGAGCAACACGGGCTTTTTCTTCAAGAAGGTCGTCGAACAATGGAGAATGATTTAAAAGTGTAGTATTATTATTTGCACCCGCTACCCCAAGAAAAAGCATGCCAAATTCACAAATCGTAAGGAGCCACAGCTTCAAGCATTATAGTTGGGTGTTTTATCACCCCTTTGAAACTGACCATGCAGTCCTTTTGGACAGTTTTTTTCACTCCCGGTGCATAATATCAATGCTACCAAGCGTACCCGAAAACCCATGAACCCTCTCATGAAATTCGTATAATTTTTGAACATCATTTTCATTGGGTTTTCGTAAATACTCGGGCATGAACAAATCAATAATTCACATAGTAAAATGATCTAAACAATCGTGTGCACAATGTAGGGGTGTTCATCGGTTCGGTTATTGGGTTATTCAGTTTATTTGGTTTGGTTACTTCGGTTAATTTTAGTCTGGGTCAAACCGAAAACGAACTGAACCAATTCAAATTTGACTCAACCGAACGAAAACACGAAACTAACTCGAATAAAAACCGAAACTCCTATAACGGAAAACCAAACTGAATAACTCGAATTACATAATTTTAATTATTTTTTTATTTAATTATATATATTTTTAGTACAAAAATTATTTTCAAACTTAAATAATGATATATTTATACTAAAAAAGAGTTTTAGTAATTTTTTCATATAAATACATACAAAATGTTGTATTTATACTAAAAAAAAGAGTTTTAATTTTTTTTTTCATATAATTACATAGAAAAAATACATATTTATAAAAATTCGGTTTTCGGTTCGGTTTTTGGTTTTCATAGCCATAACCATATCATAACCGATAACTGAATATTTAGTTCGGTTCGGTTCGATTACGAATTCAGTTAAGTTTTTTTCGGTTTGGTTCATTTTCGGTTTTCGGTTACTGTGGATGTTACCCGATCCGTGAACACCCCTAGCACAATGTGATCCCATTTGTAAATACTCATTTAATGCATCGGGCATTGTACCGTATGCCAATTGGCGTATGACGGAAGTACATTTTATAATTACACTAAAACTCGGTAGACCCGTGTAGCATCGGGTCTGACTACAAAGAAATAAAAATGCAGAGGAAGTTCATCATGTGTGTCAAAATAAGTTTCAATACATTTTACTATTTTTAAAAATAGTTTACTGCTAATACGATACCGACGTCTAAAATAGTTCTCTGGATATTTTGGAGGATTTGCAAAATAGTCGTTCCACAAATGTTCCTCAACAACTTCTCGTTCCTGGTATATTGTGGTACGGTTTGAAGTTGCATCTTGCGTTTGCATCGACTGCTGCAACTGACATGCTTGCGTCGTAAAGAAGAAATCAGTTTCATCGTCAATGTCGGAGAAGGTAGCATATTCTTCATCAGAATTCATGTTTGGTTTTAAAGAATTTGTGTTGTGGTAGAAAGAAAATAGGTGATTGCATGTTTTTAGATAGTGTATATTTATAGAGTATGAATGTTTAGGTTAAAAAAATAAAAAATAATAATAAAAAAAACACAAAACTAGTCATTACCCTCCAAACGGTCACATTTTCAAACCACATTTGCTTTTCACACGGCGCCGGTAAACTAACGCCGGTAATGGCGTGGGGTGATGGTGGTGTGGTGGCGGGTGCCACATGTGAATGGCGTCGAGCTCAAGTTAGGATACCCTTTCATCTAAGCCACAAATGACTAATGTACTTTTCAAAATGTGCTAATGACTAACATATTTTCAAAAGGTCCACTATAACTATTATACTTTCAAACTTTAACCAATATAACTAGCCATTTGGCATGGTAATTACACCGTTAGTCCCTAATATATAAATAATTACACCGTTAGTCCTTAATACATAACCACAGTTAGTCTTAAATACATAACCACTGCCAACCATCCACCCCCGCCACCCACCACCACCACCCACCACTACTCACCACCACCACCACCCACCACTGCCACCACCGTCCATCACTACCAATCACCACCATCACTCACCAGCGCCATCCACTGCCATTACTACCACTACCTATCCCACCACGTGGCAGTGGTGAGTGGTTGGTGGTGGTGCTGGAGGTGGTGGTGCTGGTGGCGGCGGTAGGTGGTAGTGGTGGGTGGTGGTAGTGGAGGCAGTCGGTGGCGGTGGTGGTAACTAGTGGTGGTAAGCGGTGGTGGTAGGTGGTGGTGGTGGGTGGTGGTGGTGGGTAGTGGGAGGTGGTGGTGGTTATGTATTTGGGAATAACTAGGTTATGTATTAGGGATCAACGGTGCGATTGTTCATGTAAACGGTGTAATTACCTTGTCAAGTGGTTAGTCATACTGGTTAAAGTTTGAAAGTATAATAGTCATAGTAGACCTTTTGAAAGTATGTTAGTCATATTAGAATATTTTGAAAACTACATTTGTCATTTTAGTCTTATGTCCATTTATTTATGTAAGATTTTATTAAAAACGAAGTTAGATCATTATGGTTTCTATGTTTATGAGTTTTAATGGTTGGTATTATATATCTTAGATCGTTTTGTTTACATAAGCTTTTGAATAAGGCCCACCTCCGCAAAACCTATGGGCACACTGGAGAGATTTGTAGAATAAGAGCTCAAGGGTCTGAGTCTTAGCTCGTGCTCACTCCAGTTGGTGCCCCACTAGGCCGGGAGAGTTGCCGAAGCTATTCCTTGTGGGGTGGACAATGGCTGGTGCCAAAAGACACCTGAGGTCAGGGAATTTCCGCCAATCTACACCTTTTTGTGGAATAGGGCCTCTATTTGCTCAGCTAGAGCATAGATTCAGATAGTGGCAACCTTTCTCCTGCGTAATATATAAGTTGTTCTCAAGGCATATGTACGTTAATCGCACATTCAGCTCACTTGTATTCACCCTTTAAATTGAAATGGACGAAATGGAAACTTTCATATGTTACATGCCTATTGTTAGTTTCTTGTTATCGTTTGAAAACAGGTTCGTTTTTTACACCACCCTCATGTTTCAGGTAAAACGATGTAAACGGGTTCTACATTTATAAAAAAGGTAGCAAGCCAAAACCCGCTCGTCTAGTGCTACCAATTATAGAAAAGTCAAGAAAGCTAGCAAATCTCATGCCACAGGGGAAGGCCACACTTTACTATAGATATAAAGTTGTTTGTGTAGGATAACGCAATGCCAAGTTACCATTGTTGTCCCGTTTTAGTCCTTGTATTTTAGTGAACAACGGAACTAGAAGATGGCTTTGTGTAATATTTGGGTCATTTTGAAAGGACTGAAAATAATATGTACAAAAATCAATGACATGTTTGCCAAGTAAATCTATTGGGTACAATAGCTCTTGTGCCTATAAATTCATAAATTAGAAAATAACTTTCAAGCATCTTGATCAAATTACTTGATCGTTCTTACATTATGGTGGCATCATCGTCTGGGCAAACTCAGTTGGAAGTAAACACCTATGTACAAGTCTCAATTAATGGTCTAAAAAATATGGTAGCTTAGAATTATATAAAATTTAAATTCATCGGGAGGCCAAGGTTTTTGATCGACAAGCTTGTAGTTTGCTGTAAAAGGTCATCTTAATGTGTTCTTTTCACGGCATGCAACCTCAAAGGTAACATACTCGATAAAAGGCATATAACTTATATGTTATCTAATTATATTCTTCGTGCTCAACTTAGTTTTTATCACTGGTGCCTAACGGTATTGATATTAAACTAAAACCGAGGGCTATAAAGAAAGTTGTGTGTCATTGGTGAAGGTTTGATGGGCTCTGGGATAGCAACAACCCTAATCTTGCGTAAATATGCCTTTTAATATTGTGAATCAAAAAATTAAGAGTAAATTACACCATTTGTCCTTATGGTTTGCCCAAAATAACACTGCAAGTCCCTTTGTTTTTATTTTTGCGTCAGGAGTCCTTATGGTTTGCAAAAATAACACCATAAGTCCTTATCGCTAACGATCGTTAGCTTTCTCCGTTAACTCCCACATGTGCCTTACATGTGTCGTCCATTTCTAACGATCGTTAGCTTTTTTGCACGTTTTCGTCCGTTTTTGCACGTTTTCATCCGTATTTGCTCGTTTTCGTCCGTGTTTGCACGTTTTTGTCCGTTTTTGCACGTTTCGTCCGTTTTTGCACGTTTTCGTCCGTTTTTGCACGTTCTCGTCCGTTTTTACAAGTTTTCGTTCGTTTTTGCATACTTTTGTTCGTTTTTTCAGTTCGTCCGTTTTTACAGGTTTTCATCCGTTTTCGCACTTTTTTTGTCAGTTTTTGCACGTTTTCGTCCGTTTTCATCCGTTTTTGTACGTTTTTGTATGTTTTTCACGTTTTCGTCTATTCTTTCATGTTTTCGTTCATGTTTTCGTCCGTTTTTGCACGTTTCGTCCGTTTTTTTTACGTGAAAAACGTACAAAAACGTGAAGAAACGAACGAAAACATGCAAAAACGGATGAAAACGTAAAAAAATGAACAAAAACGTGAAAAAACAAACGAAAACATGCAAAAACGGACTAAAACACCAACGAAAACATGAAAAAAGAGACGAAAACGTTAAAGACAGATAAAAACGTACAAAAACGAACCAAACCGTGCAAAAACGGATGAAAACGTGTAAAAACGGACGAAAACGTGCAAAAACGAACAAAAAACGTGCGAAAACGTGTAGAAACGGACGAAAACCTGAAAAAACGAACGAAAGTATGCAAAAACGAATGAAAATGTGTAAAAACGGACGAGAACGTACAAAAATGGACGAAAACGTGCAAAAACAAACAAAAACGTGTAAAAACGAACAAGAACGTGCAAACACGGACGAAAACGAGCAAATACGGATGAAAACGTGCAAAAACGGACGAAAACGTGCAAAAACGCTAACGATCGTTAGAAATGGACATCACATGTAAGGCACATGTGGGAATTAACGGAGAAAGCTAACGATCGTTAGCGATAGGGAATTATGGTGTTATTTTGGCAAACCATAAGGACTCATGACGCAAAAATAAAAACAAAGGGACTTGCAGTGTTATTTTGGGCAAACCATAAGGACGAATGGTGTAATTTACTCAAAAATTAATCTATTCTCACTCCAATAATTTCAAATCGATGCCTTACCTCTCTTATCACATTTCTTTGCAAAATCTTCTTTGCATTGATAAAAAGGAAAAACGAACGAAAGTATGCAAAAACGAATGAAAATGTGTAAAAACGGACGAGAACGTGCAAAAATGGACGAAAACGTGCAAAAACAAACAAAAACGTGTAAAAACGGACAAAAACGTGCAAACACAGACGAAAACGAGCAAATACGGATGAAAACGTACAAAAACGGACGAAAACGTGCAAAAACCCTACCGGTCGTTAGAAATGGACATCACATGTAAGGCACATGTGGGAGTTAACGGAGAAAGCTAACGATCGTTAGCGATAGGGAATTATGGTGTTATTTTGGCAAACCATAAGGACTCATGACGCAAAAATAAAAACAAAGGGACTTGCAGTGTTATTTTGGGCAAACCATAAGGACGAATGGTGTAATTTACTCAAAAATTAATCTATTCTCACTCCAATAATTTCAAATCGATGCCTTACCTCTCTTATCACATTTCTTTGCAAAATCTTCTTTGCATTGATAAAAAGGAAAGAGAATACAAAAAGTTAGCAAATTACCAATCTTTTACAATGAAAAAATGAGAGAGGAAAAAACAAATACAAAAAATTAGGTACAAATTATTCAAAAGATACATTACCACCAGGATAAATATGTTATCTTTGTTATATATCCTAGGAGTAACATGCTACACCAAACTCAACTTTAATAAGTATTGCATACCTCACTATATAAAGTAACATATTTTCTTCTCATTTATCGATGTGGGATAAAAGCTAACTCTTGTTTTATAATAATAAAAAAAAAATGATACAAGCTAGTACAGTATATGCATTAACCGTGGTTGTAAGGCAAAAATTTATTAAAGATGGTCCATGACGATGCCATGATATAGTCCATGGAATTATCATATAAATTAATGTCATACATGTTTAATAGTTATATGTAAATCATTGTATTTGTTTTCAATAACAACATATTATTTGATGGTGCAAGTTGTTTCTTCGATTGTGGCATAATCGTATATGATGGTGTGCAAGGTGTGCTATTATAGAGAGCCTCATATCTTTAGGGGGCCTCAAAACTTACACCACGTTATATATATTTGACTCTGAAAGTTTACTTCCAACAAAAATTACAACAACAACAACAACAACAAACTCAATTCCGCTGGGCGGGGTATGAGGGAGGTAGAATGTAGACATATTCTAGCCCTATCCCAGAATAAACCCGAGTGTAGGAGACTCCTTGTAGAAGACCTCCGACAACTTCCAACAAAAATTGTTGATGCTATATAACTTTATCAATGTAAAATTCTATTAAAGAAAGAAGTTAGATCATTAAAATACTACGTTTTGAGTTTTAATGGTTGGTATTATACAAGTCTCAAAAAATGGTCTGAAAAATATGGTAACTTCTATACACCATCAAGATTCATGGAGGAACGAGCTATGATTGGTGTACCTCAGGTGACAGTAATCATACTCCTCCATTCATTCCGCCAACATTTTCTTAATAGATTTAGATCATTATGCTAATAGCATGTTTTTAGTATTCATAATTAACAAGTAGTTATTATTCCTTTAAAGGAAAACTGAAGAAGTTGCGAAAAGTGTTTGTGGTGGGTCAACCTCCAACCCGGCCCGTTTCAACCCCAACTATAAGAAATGATCTGATTTCTGTGAATAAAGATGCTAGAAACAAATTTTATAGATAGTTTTGCAGAGTGTACCTACATCTTATCGTGGACCACTATAACCGAGAATATAAGCAAGAGTTACACGAAGAACATCGCCAAATAGCACTGGTCTATTACTGAAGACTTAAACAGCAAATTAAAAATGCTCAATTGCTTTAATCGAATTTGGACAATTTGTTTTCGGTTATAAATGCTCTATGGCAAAACAGGCGGGGTGGGAAACGGGTCATAAATGGATATATTTCTTTGTACATGCTAACACGGGCCGGGTTGGCTGAAAGGCACTTGTTGCCATTTTTTTGTATTTATAAGTAGTATGTAAAAGATATTTACAAAACATATATTATTTCAAATGATCGACTAAATGCGGTGCATTCAAGAGACACTTTAAACGCCTTTCATCCCGTTTACTTACAAGATATTGTTTTTATTTTACTTCTTTTGACCCATTAAAGGGAAATCATTCATAGATAAGTGATTTGGTATTGAAGATTCGTAGCTTCACAACTGGTCAATTAGAAGCTCACAAATATGCGTGTACTAGATAATATGCATATATCTTATTTGCTATCGCCATGTTTTTTTTTTTTTTTTTTTTTTTTTTCCAGCATGCAACCTCAATGGTAACAATCTAACATATCTGATTATATTCTTCATGCTCAACTTAATTTTTGTCACGGATCGACAGGTGCCTAACGTTACTGATATTGGACAGAAGCTGAGGGCTATGAAGAAAGTTACTGTCATTGGTGAAGCCGTGAAGGTTTAATGAGCTCTCGGATAGCTCACGACCTTGTCATGCATACATACGCCTTCTAATAAAGTGAGAGACAAAAAAACATAAAGAGTTAATTGCATTTTTGGTTCTTGTGGTTTGGTCTAATTGCAGATTTGGTCCTCAAAACTTTGAAAGTGCAGCGATAGTCACTATTTGAAGTTTGGATTGCATTTTTGGTCTTTGGATAAAGTGAAATGACTAAAATACCCTTTGTTTTCTTCCGAAAAAGACAGAGGTAATTTGATCATTTCACACCGATAAGGACAAAAAATGCAACCCAAACTTCAAAATAAGGACTATCGTTATACTTTCAATGTTATAGGGACCAAACCTGCAATTTGGCCAAACCACAAGGACCAAAAATGCAATTAACTCAAACATAAATGAATATAAAAAGTTAACAAAGTGTACAAATTACTGGCGGATTAAGAAATTCATTGATAAATGTATCGACAAACATTTTATTCTCTGAGGAACATAAGGTAACATATTTTTTTTTTCTCAGTTGACGATGTGGGCTAAAAGCTAAATTATCTTCTTTAATAGAAAAATGATACAAGCTAGTATACGCTTTAACCGATGTTGTAAATCGAGTACAAACAAGTCTCAATAAATGATCTTAAAAATATGGTAACTTAGAATTATTCAAAATCTATCTTCCTCAGGAGGCCAAGGTTTTTTTGACAAGCTTGTAGTTTCCGCGGCAACGAAAGGTCATCTTAATGTAATTTTTTCACAACGAGCAACCTCAAAGGTAACATACTCGATAAAATGTATATAACTTATATGTTATCTAATTATATTCTTCAAGCTCAACTTAGTTTTCGTCACTGATAGGTGCCTAACGTTACTGATATTGGACCGAAGCCGAGGGCTAGGAAGTTGTTGTCATTGGTGAAGGTTTAATGGGCTTTGGGATAGCGACAACCCTTATCCCACGTAAATATGCCTTTTGACATTGTGAATTAATAATATTTTTTATTTTCACTCCCAAGAATTTCAGATCAATGTCTTCCCTCTTTATCACCTTTCTTTGCAAAAATCTTCTTTGAAAGATAATATCAAAATTTAGCAAATTACGAATCTTTCATAATGAAAAAATGAAAGACGAAAAACCAAAAAAAGTTAGCAAACTACGAGTCTTTTTTAATGAAAAAACTAGAATCAATACAAAAAGTTCACAATGTGTACATATTAGTTGGGACATATATAACCTTGATAAGTTTATTATCTAAACTATACATACCATAAGTAACTTGATAGACTTAGGTCAATTTGATTAAATAGTGCATACCTCGCTATATAAAGTAACATATTTTCTCCTTATTTATCGATATGGGATAAAAGCTACCGTTGATGTGAGGCTAATACAACCAAATTTATTGAAGTACATAGATCTTCAAACTAGTGTCTTCCCTTTTTATCACCTTTCTATGCAAATCTTCTTTCTTTTAATAAAAGTGAAAGAGAGGATAAAAAGTTAGCAAATGTTACAAATCTTTTACAACAAAAAAAGATTACATAAAAATCAAGTCTGTGTACAAATTCTTCTGAGATATGAACTCTTGTTGGTAAATGTGTCAACTAACATTTAATACCACGAGGAATATATAATAAACCAAATTAAATTGAATAATTAGTGCATACCTCACTATATAAAGTAACATATTTTCCTCTCATTTATCAGTGTGGGATAAAAGCTACGGCAACTTTTCATTTAAGATGGTCTAGCGCATGAAGATGCCATAATATAGTTAATTGAATGATTCATAGAAATTAATGGCATACATGTTTAACACTTATGTGTAAAAGATATTGTATATGTTTTCAATTACAACATATGATTTTTTAGTTCAAGCTCTTTCTTCGTTTGTGGCACAACCATATATGATCGTGTGCAATGTGTGCTATTGTACATAGCCTCATATCTTTACGGGTCCCAAAACTTACACCACGTTATATATTTGAGTCTTAAAATTCACTTTCAACACAAATTGTTGGTGCTATATAATTATTATTTATGTAAAATTCTATTAACATACTATGTTTTGAGTTTTAAGGGTTGGTATTACATGTCTTTGATCGTTGTGTTTAGTTATTAGATAATTTGCATAGGACCTCTATTAGCTCAACTAGAGCATGGATTTGGGATAATGACAACCCTTATATAGTTGACTCAGGGGCGGACTTATGTATATGGGGTGGCGGTGCCTCCCATGGCTAGCCGAAAAAGTTGTAATTTTTTTTAATTTCGACCTTTTCTCGAAAGTGCCCCTCACTCAAAACTCAAATTGCCCCCCACCTACATACTAAAACCCAACATTCAACACTTTAAAACCTTATAAATCCTTCATCTATAAGTAACAAACTAACAATACTCGATTTATCATTTCAAATCTAGTTATTTCTTCCGCATTTTATTGCTATCATCACAAAAAAAAAAAAATTGCCCCCCACATCCTATTTTCCTAGTTCCGCCATTGCGTTGTCCGCACATTCAATTCACATGTATTCAGCCTTTTAATTGAAATGAACGAAATGGTAACTTTCATATTTTATATGCTTATTGTTAGTTTCTTGTTATCTTTTGAAAACCGATCCATTTTTTACACCACCCTCATGTTTCAGGTAAAAATAATGGAAAAGGCTGTTATCATCTTGGCCGACTCGGTTCAATAACTTAGTAGTTCTTCCGTTTTGGTGGCATCATCGTCTGGGACACTCGGTTGGAGGTAAACACCTATATATAATATAAGTAAGCACCTTCGAAGGGCAAGGTTTTTAACAAGTTTGTAGTTTTTGAGGCAGCAAGTTCATCTTAATGTGTTCTTTTCACAGCATGCAACTTCAAAGGTAACATACTCGATAAAATGTATACATATATTTTTTTAGAAAGGTAACATTATTAAAAACCACATAAAGAAAAAAAATGCAATACAAGGCATCATGTTAATGAATCCCAGTACGATGCCTTGAAGCCCCTTAATGGGAAACTGGATGGTTAGGTTGGGGGTTGTTATTCTCTTCGTGAGATGATTCGAACTCGGGTCGAGAGACTTGGTGCCTTGGTGGCACGCAAGATACTCCACTGCACCAAACTGCCGTTAAAAAAAAAAAAAAAAAAAAGAGAATGATGGACCCAAAAAAACCAAACAAACAAAACTAACTAGATCAAATGTATATATCTTATATGTTTTCTAGTTATAATCGTCATGCTCAACTTAGTTTTCGTCACTGGTGAAGGTTGAATGAGCTCTAGGATAATGACAACCCTTATCTTGCTTGCATATGCCTTTTAACATCGTGAGTCAAAAAAATAATTATTTTGTCTCCCAAGAATTTCAAATCGATTCCTTACCTCTCTATCTTATTTCTTTGCAAAATCTTCTTTGCTTTGATAAAAATGAAGGAGAAAATAAAAAGTTAGCAATATACGAATCTTTTACAATGAAAAAATGAAAGACGAAAAACAAAAAGTTAGGAATGCATTACATATTATTCGAGAGATATATTACCATGATAAATTTATTATCTCGGTAATATATCCTCCGAGGAACATAATAGACCAAATTCGAGAGATATATTACCATGATAAATTTATTATCTCGGTAATATATCCTCCGAGGAACATAATAGACCAAATTCAACATGAAAAATAGTGCATACTTCACATTATAAAGTAACATATTTTCTTCTCCATTATCTATGTGGGATAAAAGCTAAGTATTCTTCTTTATTAAAAAAAAAACGATACAAGCTAGTATACGCATTAACCGTTCTTGTAAGACAAATACAACCAAATTTATTAAAGATGGTTTGGCACATGAAGACGTGGTAATATAGTCCATATAATGATTCATATAAATTAACGTCATACATGTTTAATAGTTATATGTAAAAAATAATGTCTTTGTATACAGTAACAACATATAATTTGATAGTTGAAGCTCTTTGTTTGATTGTAGCACAACCGTATACGATGAAGTACTATTGTACATAGCGTCATATCTTTAGGGGCCCCCAAACTTACACCACGTTATATATTTGAGTCTAAAAATTTACTTTCAACAAAAATTCTTGAGTTACCTACAAACCAAGAGGTTGTGGGTTCAAGTCTCGTTAGAGACACTTTGAGAATTATTCTAAGATAGTAGTATAGTGTGCGAAAAAAATTGTCGTTTAAAAAAAATGAAAAGTTAACTCTTCTTCTTTACAGTAATACAAAGTGATAAAATTCTTTATTTCTTTTGATGAAAACTAAAGAGAATATAAAAGTTAGCAAATTACAAATCGTATTAAAATGAAAAGGCGAGTGACGAAAAACCAAAATGAACATAAAAAGTTGGGAATAATGTGTACAGCTTACTCGTGAGAATCAACACATGACAATACCGCGTATCGTCTAAGCATTGTATTCAAGGGAAAATAGTCTAAAAAGACATTTAACTTGCAACTTTTTTTATAGGCATCAAACTTTTAATTTTCCTATTATAGCATCAAATTTTCTTAATTTTCCTATTGTAGACTTGTAGCGCAAATAAGTGAGGTGACAATAGGAAAAAATTAAGGATGTTGGATGCCTGAGAATATAAAGATTAAGGAAGTTGGATGCACACAATAGGATGATTAAGAAATTTGAATGCTACAATAGGAAATTTAAAAGTTTGATGCCTACAAAAGAAAAAAATGATAAGTTGAATACCTTTTTAGACCATTTTCCATATATTCAACGAGGAACAAAATACACTAAACTCAACTTGAATAGTTATTACATGCCTCCCAATATAAAGTAACACATTTTCTTTTCAATTATCGATGTGGAAAAAAGTTGACTCTTCTTTTTTACAGTAGTACAAAGTGACAAAAGCTAGTATATACTTTAACCATTGTTGTAAGACGAATGCAACCAAATTTATAAAAATGCTCTAAGCACATGAAGACGCCATAATATAAACTAATGTCATAGATGTTTAATAGTTGCATGTAAAATATAGTATTTGTGTTCAGTAACAACATATAATTTGATAATTCAATTTCTTTCTTCAAGTGTGGCACAATTGTATATAAGGGTGTGCAAAGTGTGCTATTGTACAAAGTCCCATATCTTTAGAAGCCTCAAAACTTACACCATGTTATACGTCTGAGTGTCAAAATTCACTTCCAACAAAAATCGCTGATGCTATATAATTTTATTTATGTTAAATTTTAGGGTTAAGTATATTTATTAGAAACCTACTTTCTCCAATATACACATCTAGTAAACCAACTTGTTTTATTACCGATATAGTCATTAAAACTTTCTAATTGTGAACAATATAGTAAACCAACTTGTTTTATTACCGATATAGTCATTAAAACTTTCTAATTGTGAACAACTTAAATTTTCGTTTTCTTACGTTTTCATTCGTTTATACACGTTTTCGTTTTTTTTTTTCGTTTTTGTGCGTTTTGTCCGTTTTAAAGTTTTCGTCTGTTTTAGACGTTGCCTCGTTTACACATTTTTTTTCGTTTTTCACATTTTCGCTCAGTTTTTACACATTTTTTACACATTTTCGTCTGTTTTTGCACGTTTTCATTCGTTTTTGCATGTTTTCGTCCGTTTTAACACGTTTCCGTCTCTCTCTACATGTTTTCATCCGTTTTTTACAGTTTCGTCTATTTTGAACTAAAAAATGTATAAAAAAAGCGAAAATGACGTCTAATTTAAAAAACGAAAATGAACGTCTCATTTTGATATTTTTGTCTTTATGTGAGTAGTATGACAGTTTTATTATTATTTTTTATTTTATTTTTTTTTTTCGTTTATCACGTTTTCTTTCATTTTTACATCTTCATTTTTAGACGTTCTCTATCTGTGCAAAAACGGACGAAAACGTGTAGAAATAGACGGAAAGCGTGTTAAAACGGACGAAAACATGCAAAAACGAACGAAAAACGTGTTAAAACCATTTGCAGGCGAAACGGAAACGTGTAAAAAACGTGCAAAAGCGGCGAAAATGTGAAAAACGAAAAAAAAAAGTGTAAAAACGAACGCAACGTTTAAAACAGACGAAAACTTGTAAAAAGGACAAAACGGACGACAAAGCGTGTATAAACGAATGGAAAACGTAAAAACGAAAATTGAAGTTATTTACTAAGAAAACGAAAATTTAAGTTGTTCACAATTAGAAAGTTTTAATGACTATATTGGTAATAAAACAAGTTGGTTTACTATATTGTTCACAATTAGAAAGTTTTAATGACTATATCGGTAATAAAACAAGTTGGTTTACTAGATGTGTATATTGGAGAAAGTAGGTTTCTAATAAATATACTTAACCCTAAATTTTATTAAAAATGAAGTTAGATCATTTCATATGCAATTATGTGATAAATATTTCATGTAAACACTATAGAGTTAGAAATTAATCATAAATGCTAGTAATATAAATCGTAGCTAGACCATAATGATTAGATTGTTTAAAATAGGGCCGAGCAAAATCACCCGAAAACTGACCTGAACCGACAAACCGACCAAAACCGGGCCGAACCGAACCGACCTATTTGGGTCGGTTTGTATAATTATTTTGGTTTAACTTGGTTCGTTCGGTTTGGTTTCGGTTCGGTTCGGGTCAAAACATACTTATTCGGTTTGAAATAGCTAAACCAACCCGACCCGAACCAAACCGACCTTACTCGGTTCGGTTTCAGTTTCAATAGCTTTTACTTGGTTTAGTTCTTGGTTCACGTTTTACTCTTGTTTGGCTTTCGGGTCGGGTTGGGATTGGTCAGTTCGGGTCGGGTTAGACCTCAGCAATTGCTCAGCCCTAGTTTAAAAGTTCATCTTTTCTAGACATCCAATATGATACTACTCCGTATTAGAAGATGTAAAAGAGCTAGGTCTAATCGATACTATTGTAAGCAACGGTTAAAAATTAAAATGAATATAAAAAGTTAACGAAATGCACAAGTTAGTCATGTCATACATCCAATTGGATGATGTAAAAGAGTTGGGTCTAATCGATACTATTGTAAGCAACGGTTAAAAATTAAAATGAATATAAAAAGTTAACAAAGTGCACAAATTAATCGAGACACATATGACAATCCAATATTATACAATTGGAAGATGTAAAAGAGCTGGGTCTAATCGATACTATTGTAAGCAACGGTTAAAAATTAAAATGAATATAGAAAGTTAACAAAGTGCACAAATTAATCGAGACACATATGACAATCCCTGATGGACGTATCAGGTAAACACCATATGCCACAAATACCATAATACACTCAACTCAACTAGCATAAGTAGTTCATACCTGACTATATAAAGTAACATATTTTCTTCTCAGTTCTCGATGTGGGATAAAAACGAACTCTTCTTTTTTAATTGCGAATATAACCAAATTTACTAAAGATGGTCTAGCACATGAAGATGCCATAATATAGTCCATAGAATGATTCATAGAAAGAACAATCCACAACAACCCAATATGAAGCCACAAGACCCGCATGAACAACAAACCAATCTCAACCGCATCAAACCACAAATCAAGCTGACCCATATGACGTAACACGAGACTAGTAGACCTAAACAATATCAACAAGACCGCAACTCGTTCTAAAATACATAACGAAAAACGAACTACAAACCGATGTGTGCCAGCTCGACCCACAACTTTAAAACCACAACCCCAGAACACTCGAACCTCAACCCACGACACTTGTTGAAACGACCTTACCCATGTATGAATGGTGTAACACTTGAAACCACAACCTTATCAACCGCATATTGAACCACGACCCATATAACTTTCTGCAACAGCCATTCATTGCAAAGTCAAGCAAGATCCATAACACTAACACTTGCCAATAAACATTCGCTGGACAACAAACACGAACCTCCTGCGACGCAAAATAACTTACGAAAGAAGAGGTGAAAAAATTTATATACAGAGGAGTATGTATGGTGGAATGGAAGGTTAATGTAGATTTACATAACTTCTTCTTATAACCTAGCTGTTGAGACTAAACTCCCATGCATATGAATGTTCTTTCTGGCCGTTATATGTATAGATTTTGTAAGTAACTAAAAACATGCCAAACACTCGAATCTAATTGGTGACTGATTGATATCTAGCAGTCATTATATTCCACAAGGAACATAATACACCAAACTCAACATGAATAATTAGTACATACCTCATTATATAAAGTAACACATTTTCTTCTCAGTTGTCGATGCGGGATAGAAACTAACTCTTCTTTAATAAAAGAAGTGATACAAGCTAGTATATGCATTAACCGTTGTTGTAAGGCAAACACAACCAAATTTATTGAGGATGGTCTAGCACATAAAGATGCCATAATATAGTCCATAGAATGATTCATACAAATTATTGTTATAGAATGATCGTGTGCAAGGTGTGCTATTGTAGAGACTCTCATATCTTCACGGTCGTCAAACTTACACCACGTTATATATTTGAGTCTCAAAATTCACTTTGAAACAAAAATTGTTAATGCTTTGTAATTATTACAGTAATTATGTAAAATTCTATCATAATTGAAGTTAGATAATTAGAATACTATGTTTTGAGTTCCTTTTCGAGGGAATATGACATGGAGTTGGCGTAAAATTCTCCATATTCGTCCCATGATCAGACGGTTCTTCTGGTATAAAGTTGGGAATGGTCTTTCTATCTCAGCATGGTTTGACAACTGGTGTGATTTTAGTCCTCTTATGTCGCATCTTTAAGCTAGACAGATTCATAGGTTTGGCTTTAATATGAACACGAAAGTTATGGACATCATCTCAAATGGAGAGTGGAACTGGCCTTCTGATTGGAATGCAACGTTCCCTAATGCTCTAGTTCCTGTTATTGATGCTCATACTCCAGATTCTCTTAAGATGTCCCAAATTAAGTGTCTATAATGTATTTCAACCTATGAGATGAGACTTTAGTGGGTGAAAATGATATTTGATTGGTGGAGAGTATAGTTAGCGTAATTTCCTAAAACTTTGTGCATATGGAAAGTGGACACTTAATATGGGACGGAGGGAGTATAAAAGTTGACAAAGTGTAATGACTATAAAAAGTTTATAAAGTGTCCAAATATTTATGGTTAACGTGTTTGATATATGTATTAGATCATACTCATTTGATGTATAAAACGATAAAATAAATAAAAATATTATAGATGGACCGGGTGCATTAAGATACATTTAAAAAAAATCGATGTTTTTTTCAAAAATTAACACTATATCGAAAAATTCATGGGTTTCCGGACACTCACGGGAACCCTATAGTTTCGTCCCTGAATGGTTAACGGGTTTGATATATGAGCATATTATAGATGGACCGGGAGGCTTTGAGATACATTTAGAAAAAATCGATGTTTTTTTCAAAAATTGACACTATATCGAAAAAATTCATGAGGTTTCGAGGCAATCGCGGAACCCCCTGGCTTCGTCCCTAAATGGTTAACGTGTTTGACATATGTATTAGGAGATCACTAGAAGGGTACCCGCGCAATGCGACGGCGGGTACCTGATAACTATTTTTGTGGCGAGCAAATGTTTTTCATTTTAAACTTTCGTTTCATAGCATGTCTCAAATACTTTATAACGTAGTAGATACATATTTTTCAAAAGTAAAGCATCTAAATTATTAAGAGTGTAAATAGTTAACAAAACACTCGTATGTGATTATTGACTATGAAAAGTTGAGAAAGTGTAATGACTATAACAAAGTGTCCAAATTATTCATGAAATGCTTAACGGGTTTGATATATGTATTAATACATCATTATATCCCACGAAGGACATAATACACCAAACTTACTAACTATAAAAAGTTAACAAAATGTACAAATCATTCGTTAAGTCAGGTTAATATATGTAACAACAGGGACGGACCCAGGATTTTTAAGAGGGTGTTGCACAAAAGAAATGTTGGAGCTAACTAAAGTTACACCGTAAAAAACGAAAGAAGCAAAATTTTTTTTTTGAGGGTTGCACATACAACAAAAACGGCTGTTTTGAAATCATTTTACACTTCGTGACCTAAAATCAAGTATAGCCCGTGCCACACCCAGCATACATGTGGGTCCGTCCATGTGTAACAAGCCATCTTTATATTCAACGAAGAACAAAAGTCACCTTTAATAATTAGTACATGCCTCACTATATAAAGTAATATGTTTTGTTCTCAATTATGGATGTGGGATAAAAATTAACTCTTCTTCTATAGTACTACAAAATATGATAGAAGCTAGTATATATTTTAACCGTTGTTGTAAGGTGATTACAACCAAAACTACTAAAATTGGTCTAGCACATGAAGATGCCATAATATAGTCCATATAATGATTCATACAAATTAATGTCATACATCTTTACTAGTCATGAGTGAGGATCAAATAAGAAATATAATTAAGATTAGAAGGATGAGAAAAAATTACAACCACAAATTTGAAATGCATCTACAAAACTTGATGCATCTCCCTATTTTTTCCCCATTCTTATTTAAAATATGTGGCTAGTATTTTTTTTCATTCTTCTCATTTCGATAACTCTTCTCACAGTCATATGTAAACTAATGTATTTATATTCAATAACAACATATAATTTGATAGATCAAGCTCTTTCTCCGTTTCTTGCACAACCGTATAGGGGCTCCAAAACTTACACCATGTTATATATTTAAGTCTCAAAATTTTTGCATGCCAAAACTTTCACAAGGGAAGGTAACATTCCACTATAGATAAAAATTGAAAGTTGTTTGTGTAGAATAATGCATGCAATCCCAATTTACCATCGTTGTCTCCTTTTAGTCCTTGTATTTTAGTGTACGCCGAAACTAGAAGATGGCTTTGTGTAACGTTTGGGCCATTATGAAAAGACTTAAAATAATGAGTTTGTTAAATAATTATCATTTTTATTATATCCAGTAGTATCAGAAAATAATCATCTTCACCCATCGATGCCTTACCTCCACATTTCTTTGCAGTATTCTTTCTTTTGATAAAAGCGAAAGAGAACGTAAAAAAATTAAAATAACAAATTTTTTTAGAACGGCATTTACTGTAACAAATTACAAATCTTTTACAATGAAAAGTGAGAGACCAAAAAACAAAAAACGAAATAAAAAGTTAGCAAATGTCACAAATCTTTTACAACAAAAAAGTGAGACGGAAATGTAACAATTTAACAAAGTGTACAAATTATTCCAAAAATGCTTTTGGTCATATAACGCCTGTCATATGAACATAACATTCCCGGAAAAACATACTACACCAAAGTACACTTGAATAGTTAGAATATCCTCACTATATAAAGTAACATATTTTCTTCTCATTTATCGATGTGGGAAAAATCAAACTCCTATTCTTTAGCGCCTAGCCTTTTCACTTACCCATTATTAACATTTATCTTTGGTTTTTTACAACACATATTGGTCTTTTTCCATTTTTTACAAAAGCAATGACATGTTTGCTTAAAACCGTTGAAAGATTAGAAAATAACTTTCGAGCATCTTGATCAAAAACTTAATAGTTCTTCCGTTTTTGGAAAAATGAAAAGCGTTTTTGGTGGCTCAACCTCCACCGCGGCCCGTTTCAACCCCAACTAGAAGTAATGATTTGATTTCTTTGAATAAAGATGCTGGAATAAAAATTTGAAAAGTAGTTTTATTTCATGTGTAATATATTTGTATGTATTTGCAGAGTGTACCTAGATCTTATCGTGGATGACTACAACAGAAGAACATCGCCGAATAGATCTAGTCAAATATCTGAAGACTTAAACAGCATATTAAGAATGCTTTATTGCTTTATTCAAATTTGGACTAGAATCCAGTCGTTAAAGTTACATACTACCATGGTTCCAAGATTAGTTGAGATTTTGTATGTGTAAAGTTTGCATATGGAGATTTTGGAGACTGACCAACAAATAATAATTTTTCGAGTATCATGTCTTTCTTTCAAACTGAGTATCCGAACATGCACCTACTAATGTACTAGGTCTCCCCTCATATGTAATGGTAATCGAATAAGGTTTCTTGTGTGACATAAGCGGAACAATGATACTATCTGAATATGGAAAAGAGCTAGGTCTAATCGATGCTATTTACCTCCAGAAGACTTGCTTAAAGTATCTAGGCAATGGGCATTAGACATTTCTGAAAAGCGTAGACCATGGGTCTGGTCCCTTGATAGAACAGACAAGATTGGTTCACAATCTGAAGCACAACAGATGATTTAGCTTGTGAGACATAAATTTAAGAGAATGGGGCACTTCACCAAGCATGTGTTGATGTTGTTGAAGAAGGCATTGTGCATTTATAGAGGACATCTTGGTGTTGGAAAGGTATGGCAAAATGGGGGGTTGGGTAACGGGTCATAAAAGGATATCTTTAGTTTGTACATGCCGGGTTGGTTGAAAGGCACTTCTTGCCATGTTTTTGTATTTATTAGATGTAAAAGACATTTACAAAACTCATATTACTTCAAAAGATGGAGTAAATACGGTGCATTCAAGAGACACTTTAAACACCTAAGACCTTTTCGTCTAGTGGTATGTGAGTTGTTCACCTACCTAGAGGTTGTGGGTTCAAGCCTCGCCTGAGACATTTTTGAGATATATTGTGAGATAGGTGGTATAAGTGTGAAAAAATTGCCTCTCTAAAAAAAAGAAAAAAAAAAAAAAGAAAAAAGAAAAAAGGAGACACTTTAAACGCCTTTCATCCGTTTACTTACAAGATATTGTATTTATTTTACTTCTTTTGACCCGTTAAAGGTAAATCATTCATAGATAAGTGATTTGGTATGAATATACAAAGTTTATATTCCTGAGGAGGCCAAGGTTTTAAACAATCTTATAGTTTCCGAGGCAGCAAAAGGTCATCGCCATGTGTTTTTTTACAGCATGCAACCTCAAAGGTAACAATCTAACATACTCGATAATATGCCTATATCTCATATGTTATTTGATTATAATCTTCATGCTCGACTTAATTTTCATCACTGATCGGCAGGTGCCTAACATACTCGATAATATGCATATATGTTATATTTTACGTATATGTTATTGGACCCGACCTTATCATGCATACATACGCTTTCTAATAAAGTGAGGAAAAAAAAAAAGTTAACGAAGTGTACAAATTACATCCAGAGTAAAAGATTCGTCAATAAATGTAGGGCAAATGGTCTAAACAATCAACAAACTTGCCATATTTATGTGATTTATTCTTGATTAAATGATAATGAGGATGATTGATGTAAATTTTTGGAGTCACATGGACGATTTATGTAATTTATTTTTGATTAAATGATAATGATGCCTACAATAGGATGATTAAAAAGTTTAATGTTCAAATAAGAAAATTAAAAGTTTGCTGCTTACAATAGGAAAAAATGGCAAGTTTGTTGATTTTTTTGACCATTGGCCCATAAATTTATCGACAAACACTTTATTCCTAGAGGAACATAACACACCAAACTCAACATGAGAGACTTAGGGTGTGCTTGGTTGGGGTATTGAGAGGTAAGTAATAACAAAGATAATGATTAATGATGTTTGGTTGGCTATAATGCAATGACTCATTATCCAATAGTGGGTAGTGCGCCTTTACTCAATAAATTGAGATGAATGGTTTCATTTCCCTTTCCTTAGTATTCCTTTTGTCTTTCCCTTTCTCATTGCCTAATTTGAATCAAGTGCACTCTTAGTACATACCTCACTATATACTGTAACATATTATTTTCTCAATTGACGATGTGGGATAAAAGGAAAATTATATTCTTTAATAGAAAAATGATACAAGCTAGTATATGCTTCAACCGATGTTGTAAGGTGAGTACAAACAAGTCTCAAAAAATGGTCCAAAAATATGGTAACTTAGAATTATACAAAATTTATCTTCCTTTGGAGGCCAAGGTTTTTGACAAGCTTGTAGTTTCCAAGGCAGCGAAAGGTCATCTTAACGTGTTTTTTGACAACGTGCAACCTCAAAGGTAACATTCTCGATAAAACGTATATAACTTATATGTTATCTAATTATATTCTTCAAGCTCAACTTCGTTTTTGTCACTGATAGTTGCCTAATTTTACTGATATTGGCTCTGGGATAGCGACAACCCTTATCCCACGTAAATATGCCTTTTGACATTGTGAATCAAACAATATTTTTTATTTTCACTCCCAAGAATTTCAGATCAATGTCTTCCCTCTTTATCACCTTTCTTTGCAAAATCTTCTTTGATTTGATAAAAAAGAAAGATAATATAAAAGTTTAGCAAATTACAAATCGTTTACTATGAAAAATGAGGGACGAAAAAACAAAAAAAAGTTAGCAAATTACGAATATTTTACAATGAAAAATCTAAAATGAATACAAAAAGTTAGCAATGTGTACATATTACTTGTGATGTATATATAACATTGTTAAGTTTAGGGGTGAAAACGAACCGAGCCGAGCTCGAGCCTGCCAGAGCTCGAGCTCGACTCGTTTATATATAAAAAGCTCGAGCTCGAGCTCGAGTTTGTTTCGAGCCTCACATTTGGAGCTCGAGCTCGGCTAGTGAAATTTTTCACAAGCTCGAGCTCGGCTCGTTAACACAAGGCTCGAGCTCGTTAACACGATTATACGTATAGAAAATATGTATCATTATATATATTTCTAGGGCTCGTTTAAGCTCGCAAGCCTAAACGAGCTTTTTGTATAGAGCTCGGGCTCGATTATTAAATGAGCCCAAACTTAGGCTCGGGCTCGAGCTCGTTTAGGCTCGGCTCGGCTCGTTTCCACCCCTAGTTAAGTTTATTATCTAAGCTATACATACCATAAGTAACATGATATACATACCATAAGTAACATGATATACGTATATATTTCTAGGGCTCGTTTAAGCTCGCAAGCCTAAACGAGCTTTTTGTATAGAGCTCGGGCTCGATTATTAAATGAGCCCAAACTTAGGCTCGGGCTCGAGCTCGTTTAGGCTCGGCTCGGCTCGTTTCCACCCCTAGTTAAGTTTATTATCTAAGCTATACATACCATAAGTAACATGATAGACTAAACTCAACTTGAATAAATGGTGCATACCTCACTATATAGAGTAACATATTTTCTCCTCATTTATCGATGTGGGATAAAAGCTACCATTGTTGTATGGTGAATATGATACGACCCGTTAATGTTGTATCGATAGTAGCACCTCTTCAAGTGTGATGCGAGCTCCTTAAGAAGAGAAGAAGAATACCATATATATCTTTCTTTGACAAAGCTTAATTTATTCATTCATAATGACGCGGTATAATTACCAAATAAACCCTAACTTGTATCACAAGTCGAATACAAGATAAATTCTAAAATAATGACACCTCCCTAATTCGACTCCAACACTTATCCTAAACATGATAAACTATGACACATATCCTAACCATGGGCGTAACACTCCCCATTCCTTCAAAAACCACCTTGTCCTTAAGGTGTTGTCTAAAAAAAATCTTGATTCCGGGATCCCAAATTTTGAGACGTTTCCTAAACATTTGTGTTCCAAGAATTGTTTAGATTTTGTATGTGTAAAGTTTGCTTATTTAGATTTTGGACACTGACCAACTGTTACTAATTTTTTGAGTTTCAATTATTACTTTCAAACTGCATATCTGAACACCTTCTAATGTATTGGGATGTTTATCTAAGTCTCTCCTCATGTGTAATGGAAAAACGATAGGTGCTACACTACTACTCATACTTCTAGGATAAGGTTTCTAGTGTGACATAAGCGGAACAATGATACTATCTGAAGATGGAAAAGAGCTAAACCATGGTCCTGTCCCTTGACAGAATAGACAAAATTGGTTCCCAATCTGAAGCATAACAGATAATTAATTGAAGTGTATAGAAAATGGGCCACTCCACCAAGCATGTCTTGATATAGTTGAAGAAGGCATTGTGGACGGACGACATCTTGGTGTTGGAAAGGTATGGCAGAATGGGCGGGTTGGGTAACGGGTCATAAAAGGATATCTTATTTTGTATATGCTAACACGGGCCAGGTTGGCTGAAAGGCACTTCTTGCCATCTTTTTGAATTTATAAGTAGTATGTAAAAGATTCAAATGATGGAGTATATAAGGTGCGTTCAAGAGACACTTCAGAAGCCTTTTATCCCGTTTCCTTATAACATATTGTTTTTATTTTACCTCTTTTGACTTTAGAATTGTACAAAATTTATATTCCTCAGGAGGACAAGGTTTTTGACAAGCTTGTAGTTCCCGAGGCTGCAAAAGGTCACCTTAATGTGTTCTTTTCACAGCATTCAACCTCAAAGGTAAGAATCTATCATACTCGATGAAATGTACATATTTTATATGTTATCTAATTATAATCTTCATGCACAAATTGGTTTTCGTCACCGATAGGTGCACGTTACATATATTGGACTGCAGCCGAGGGCTATAAAGAAAGGTGTTGTCATTGGTGAAGGTTTTATAGGCTATGGGATAACGACAACCCTCATCTTGTGTATATATGCCTTTTGACATTGTGAATCAAGCATTTTTTTTTTTTAATTTTCACTCCCAATAATATAAATCAATGTTTTCCCTCTTTATCACCTTTCTTTACAAAATCATCTTTCCTTTGATAAAAGCGAAAAATAATATAAAAAGTTAGCAAATGCTTCAAATCTTTTTGAACGAAAAGTGTGACGAAAAAAATGAATATAAAAAGCTAGAAATTGTTAAAAAAATTTACAATGAAAATTGAGAGACGGAAAAACAAAAATGAATATAAAAAGTCAACAAAGTGTACAAATTAGTCGGGGAATAGTGCCGCACATGATTCATGTATCATGTAAACATTATATTCCACGAAGAACATAATACACAAAACTCAAGTTGAATAAGTTGTGCATACCTCACTATATAAAGTATCATTTTTTCTAAATTTACTGATGTGGGATAAAAGCTAACTCTTCTATAATCAAAAAAATAATACAAGCTAGTATATGCATTAGCCGTTGTTGTACGGCTAATACAACCAAATTTATTAAAGATGGTCTAGCACATGAAGATGCCATAATATAGTCCATAGAATGATTCATATAAATTAATGTCATACCATGTATGATAGTTATATGTAAAATACTGGGTTTGTTTTCAATAACAACATATAATTTGATAGTTCAAACTCTTTCTTTATTATGGCACAACCGTATAGATGGTGATGGTGTGCAAGGTGTGCTATTGTACTCGTATCTTCACGCGTCTCAAAACTTACACCATTTTATATATTTGAATCTCAAAGTTCACTTCCAACAAAAATGTTGATGCTATATAATTTTATATATGTAAAGTTTTATTAAAAGTGAAGTTACATCATTGACATACTATGTTTTGGGTTTTATGGTTGGTAATATATTGTTGCAAATGTATATATTTACAAACATGTGAATGTCCGGATTCGAACTCGTGACCACGGGATTGCACACATTAGCGAATGAGAATTAAAGTTAATAATTAATGTTTATGTTTACGATTAATTATTGCACGTTAAGTCCGGTTAACGATCGTTAAATATTTAACGGAAAAATGACTAACGACCGTTAAATGAAAAGAGAAAGGACTAGAAATGAAAAGACTTGGAAAAGTTATGGGTTTTCCTTTGGGCTTTGCATAGTGGCCGGCCAAGGGGTTTTCCCAAGCCCTAATTCATAACTTGTTCCCAAAGTATTCCATCTACTATATAAACAAGGTTAGGTTCTAGGGTTTCTCACACTTTGTGCATTGAATTAACCCTAGATCTCTCTTCTCCTCTCTCGGTCCCATCGGCCGAACACCCCATTGTTAGGGAGTTTGGTTTCGTTTTTCTTAAACGAGGACTTGTGTTAGATCTAGCAATCGCTTGATTCGTTGGTTAATTCGTGTGTACAAGAACGTGGTAGTAAGACATTATTCTTACACCATATTGGTTTGAGTTGTAGAATGGTAAGGGACAACTCTTCAAACCACTTCTTTGGTTTTGCTCAAGAGATCTAACATTCGCAAGAGGTACGTTACGCATACTTTCAGTTAATTATTTATTTGTTATGATCTTTAGTCTTCCGCTGTGTACTCTTGATGTCTACATGTTTTATTGTATATCATGTATTATAAATCAACAGTGGCATCACGAGCCTTGTATAACAAGTAATTAATTACTGAAACACATAAATAAAATAAACATGATTGTGTTATTATTTTTATGCGTAGATCTAGGGTTTGCAAAACCTAAACCTTAATTTTAGGGGGGGGGGCGTTTTTTGGTGCCCTAATTTGGGTTTTGTAAACTAAAGTTTTAATTGGATTAGAAACCCTAGGCTGCATGCAACTTTATGTGTATTGCGTAACTCTGATTTAATTGCATTAATTGTTAAGTGTAATTTATGTCCATGATAATTACATGCATGTTTTATCATGGATCTGCTTTTATTGTATGTCTTTCTTGTTTAAGTGATATACACTAAATTATGATAGATCTAAAATTGGGGAAGACCTCAATCATTATTAATTTAATCAATTATGTGCTATGTGGTGTGTATTTAATTTTGACTTACGCAATCGATGAATCGATGCATGTGGCTCACCTTGTACATAGATGAAAACGGGTGAAAGTCTTAATTAAATATATGCATATTGACATATCTAGAATTGGTTATTAATAGGATTTATCAAAAACGTTTGCATGTGGCTATTTGATATGCATGACTTTTATTTGTTATGCATTCATTTTTTATTTGTTTATTTGTTTATTTTTATAAATACTTGCTTGTTTGTTATGTGTAACAAGGGTATTTTTACAAGAAAAATAAACTGACCTAAACAATGGTGAAACATGTATTTTTAAGCATAGTAATCATAATCGTTTAATTGATTGATGACTTTGGTACAAATGGTCTGAACGGCTCACCCATGAGAATGAACTATAAAGGGGTTAATAAAGAAGTGCGCGCAGTCACACTGAAAGGATGTCTAAGGTTGTGCTTTAGCGCGTGCACTGGTCCTCGCCCTCTGTAAGTTCGAATGGAGCTACTTAGTAAGCCATTAAATGTGCAAGCTCATCTTAAGGGCGAATTAGTTTTAATTCCATGCGCCACTTTGGTGGCAATTACCCGAAACACTAAGTGTTTACACTTATGCAAAAGTACGGTATAATGGATGATAATTAACACTAAATTCCTTGATAGGTGAATCCAATACCTCAATTAAAGTTTGATGATGAAAAGCTTATACATTAAAACAAGTTATAAGTGTTTTAATAAAACCTATGTTACGAAGATGAATGCATGACATCTTTGTACATATTTGATTTGACATCAAAATTACTACCCTTAAATTTAAGTTATATGCCATCCAACGAAACGGAAACACCTGATATTACCTTCTATTTGCGTGAGAACGTGATTTAGATCGTAATAAAAGGGTAAAATATCCCGTGGACGTGAGAACGGGCATGGATGATTTTGCAGTTTCTTAAGTTGGATAAGTTAATTGAGCTTTGTAGTGAGAACTGGCAACTCAAGGCATAAGATGGGATAAAACATGTTTACATGGCAATTGAAATTGGCTATATGTAAATCCCATAAATCTAGGAATTGCAATTGAAATTGGCAATTGAGCAAAAGCTCTACCACTTTGTATAAGGTTCATTACTAGCAGATCAACTGACGTGATGAGATTATGACAATTTGGATCCTAGTTTTCAATAAATATTAATTGGTTATATGAATATGAACCTTGGGTATTTAATTGTTTATTGAAAAGGAAAATTATCGAAAATACTAAAATTGAATTTTGTAATTCTTTTAAATGTATAAATGCAACATTTAACCGTAAAAGAGGTTTAGTCTTTGATCAGTAAATTGATCCATTCTGCTTTCAAACAAATGTTTGATCGAGAATAATTTACCGAAAAGACAAACGAAGTCTCTTTTCCATGGGAGAAGCATGAGACTCAATCCTATTCCTTATCATGAATGAGAAAGGTATAATAGGAACATTTGAATTGTCTAAATTCTAATGTAACTCATAGCAATAAATTGCACATCTTATTTTCCATAAAGATTTCATTACCTTCATTTGGTGAATGAATCCTTTGTAACAACATGAATGTTGGTTAACTGGAAAATATGTATGTGAGTTACTAAATTAGAAGCTAGACTAATTACCGCAAAATTGGTAAAAGGCAAACTAGCATATTTTATCTAGTTGTTTTGCTTTAGCCTTTAAAGGTGCTACATACCAGTATGGGGACGGTAGGCCTGTTAAGAAAGATATTGCATACCTAATTTTTCGAGTTAATAACATTGATGGATAACCCATCATTAATAAAGTAGAATACACCTTTAGTACCTTAGTAATGATTACGTATGGTTCTTTAAAGGTGTAGGAAAGTAAAAAGCAAGCAAGTTGGTTTCACTAGTTATGCAACACTTACAATGTTGTCAGATTCAGTGGGAGCATTTGTGTTGCATTACTGAATAAGAAGTTGTTTTAATGATTTCTAATTCAGTGGGAGTTACAAGCCTTATTTCCTGTGTAGTAACCCAGATTATCTTCAAAGATAATTACTTTCAAATTGTAGGCACTTATGTTTTTCAAGGATTGTCATGTGCGTTTCCTTACTAAACAATATAGTCCTACATCTACTTGTTATATCTATGACACAAATCATATTAATCAAATAAACGAACGTGTATCGTGTTGTTTATATGCTACATGATGTTGGTCCATGCACAAGTGGGAGAAATCTTTATTGTGTGCAAGGTACAACACATATACAACACATATTAATATGATTTAAATGGATTCTCTTGACTGCAAGGTAAGAGAGTAACGTTCCAATAGGAATTATACATTTAAATATGTATGATTGCCCCATTAAGAACATGTGTCAAGATGATAACAAAGACTACTTTAAATATTTATGTCATTCAATATATAAGAAACACTTGTAGTTACAATTTATGTTGCGTGAGAACGTGAACTAGATTATAGCCCAAGGTAAAATTCCCACGTGTCATGAGAACGAGCATGGATGATTTTGCAGTTTCTTACGTTGAACATTTCATGGAATGACATAATTAAATGAAGTAATCTAATACTAATTTGAATTTAAGTATTCGCTGAATGACTTAAATATATGTAGTAAATATTAACTTGAAATATTAATTGAAACCTGAGGTGGTGTTCATAATTACTTTAATTATAAATGTTTATGATTTTGTAAAGTCACAAACATGAAGTCTTTTAAAGACTTACAATATAAAGTAAGACGTTAACTTGCTATGTTTTAAGACATATGCATGAAGTCAATGAGTTGATCAATGACTTATAACGTATAGTGGTATTATAACTAATATGTCTTTTGACTTGGTCAAAAATATTTGTGTTATAATACATGCAATTGACTTGGTAATTCTATTGTACCATTAAGTTTTACTTTGTTGGTAAATAGGTAAGCCAAAGAGTAGATGGTTATCTAAAATATTGTTAGATTTTCTTACAATATTAATTCTAAGGAAATACCATAGTTTTATGGTATGTTCTGTTAGAATAATCAAAATCTGTTGGCATTATTTGATTCATGATAACTATAGTTTCTTCCAAAAGTTATCAAGGTTAGTAGATTGAGTATAGATTGAATATACTCAATAAGACTCCAACCTAGAAGATTAATAAGACACCATTTTTATGGAATGTGATAAATCACATTAAGTCTTATAATGAAGTTCTGAATTTGTTAAACTACTTGTAAAGTGGGTTGTAACAAACTAATGTCAGGAAATGTCAATGTTTTTTGTAATATCCCAAAAGAGAACAATGTATTGTTGCTCTACTTGCTAAACTATTTAAAGGTAATATTTAAATTGTTTAAAGGCAAGTGGGAGTTTTGTTTAGATCTTGAAAGATTGAATTACAAAATACATAATCTTCTAAAATGCACTAGCAAATATCATGATGAGGCTAAACATGTATATGATAGACCTCAATATGATGGAATTGTCATTCATAGATCCGCAAGGATATCTCAGATATTTAATATGTTGAGGAATATGAGTTACAGGATCATGGTAAGCCTGTTAATCATAATGATGAATTTACCAAATGTTGAATTGTGGTAAATCAATCATACTATGAATGTAGAGATGCTGTCCATAGAGATAATCAACTTTAGATATTTGGTTTATCTTAATGAGTTTCTTCAAAGGATGGAAACCCTAGTGGTTTAAATCTTTGTGTAGAAATCATATGGACATATATTGTACGTATTTAATGCATGTCTAGTGATAATAATATTAATCATACTTAAGCAATTAACTATGATTGAATATTCTTTCCTAGATACATTAAATAGAAGTATAAAGATTATAATACTTAGTTTCATTGATATGAAATTTTGACAATGAATATATAAAACTCTTTATTGTGGATTTACTTTTGCGAGGACGATAAGTAATACAAAGTGGTTTTATGAATTCAAATAATTTTTAAATATGTACAGACTGCAAGAATCCATGAATGGATATATGCATGCATCTAGGAGATGATTCTTATGTTTAAAATTAAATCCATGTTTGATTTAATAGTTAAAATAAGATTGCTCATAAATATTCCTGAAATCTAGTAGGAGTATTATTATTTTTTATTTTCTTAAATATTATATGTTGTATGGGCAACTACATTCCACTTAAATTAAGTTTTAGTTAGGAATGAAACTTCGTTTGTAAGATTTGGAAATAAGACATACAACCTTGGAATATATGTTTATTACTATAAACATATGTGGTAAAATAAATGAGTCTAATAGAACGTGATGGATATATAATGAGATCTTAAAGTCTAACTTGAAGATTCATCATATACATCATGTTGTAAGATTGTTGTGTTATGCTTGATTACAAGATGATTTGACAATATTGAAAGTTGTTAGTGTAATAAATATTTTAAAAGGAATATGTTTGGATTTAGAATCACATTCCACAGTCTGGAGATGCTCCTAGATTCTATGGATGAAAATATGGCAATTATTTCATAATTGTCATTGCCAACAAACTTGAGTTTTGGTAGGCACCAACATTACACTATAACTGTTCAAAGTTTACGGATGTTTAAAGTGCATATTGTTGTAAACAATGATGCTAGTATAATTGAGATGACACTCAATTCTAGTCATGGTATTCTTGATGATGACCATGTTGACTTGTTATGCTCATCTAAGAGCATAGTTGCATTATACATTAAAGAATAAAGAATACTTTAAACTTTAAAGTTTTGAAAGATGATTGTCATAAAAGGGTGGTTCAGGTTATCACGCACCTTATGGAATGATATGACAATATCAAGATATGTGTAAACATATACAAGAAATTCACTTATTGAATTCTTGATATAAGTATTCTCAAAATTCCTATAGATCAAAGTTAATTGAAATTATGCCTTGTCAACAAGTATGATATTCATGACTTGTGGCAAAATTCATTAACTAGTATTATCATGCGTTGATCTATTTAGTATTTGGATAAAGGATGTTAAACAATTATTATTTATAATGAATTAAAGTACGGTATACGTTTAATTTCATTTATAATATTGTGTCATGTATTTGCATGTTTAAATCCTTGAATAACTTAAGTTATTCTAAATAGTCCGTTGTCAATCAATAACATGGGAATGATATTGAAATAAGACAAATCTGAGTATTAGTTAGAATATACTTGAAAGTATATTGATGCGTAGCATGACTAATTTCAAATGATATTCAATGAATTGAGTATAGGACTTATCCCACCCACATGATGATACTTTATGGATCTTAGTCATTAAGTATATCATGAATATTTATCCTCTGACTTGAGATGCAAGAGATATGTCATGGATGTAGTGCATTTCTGTGATGCAATCTAACGCTATCGCGTAATGGTAGTTATAAGGGTTGTTTTCCGAAGTGTTGCGAAATTTATGAATCCTGCTTGTAGTCAAAATGGGATTTGTTTCCTTCAAATTTATTTTGATGTGTAATACTGCTGGGCCCCTTGTAGGGTTGTTAAGATGTTTGCATGGCCATGCCCAAGGTCTTCTGGAATATGTTCAGAAGAATTGGTAATCTTAATCAATCACATAAAGCGAGAAGCAGAATAGTTAATTAAGAAATGAGTGAGATCCATATTCTTATTAACATGGTATTAGAAACAAAAGGATGAATATTATGATGAATCATCAAACATGGTTTTCCTCCAGAAACCATACACGAGTTGTACCGGGGGCATTGGCGTGTTGCTAGATGCTAACCAATGTCATTTCACGTTTTGTAAACATATCCAAGTGGGAGCTGTTGGAAATGTATATATTTACAAACATGTGAATGTCCGGATTCGAACTCGTGACCACGGGATTGCACATATTAGCGAATGAGAATTAAAGTTAATAATTAATGTTTATGTTTACGATTAATTATTCCACGTTAAGTCCGGTTAACGATCGTTAAGTATTTAACGGAAAAATGACTAACGACCCTTAAATGAAAAGAGAAAGGACTAGAAATGGAAAGACTTGGAAAATTTATGGGTTTTCCTTTGGGCTTTGCATAGTGGCCGGCCAAGGGGTTTTCCGAAGCCCTAATTCATAACTTGTTCCCAAAGTATTCCATCTACTATATAAACAAGGTTAGGTTCTAGGGTTTCTCACACTTTATGCATTGAATTAACCCTAGATCTCTCCTCTCCTCTCTCTTGTCCCAATCGGCCGAACACCCCATTGTTAGGGAGTTTGGTTTCGTTTTTCTTAAACGAGGACTTGTGTTAGATCTAGCAATCGCTTGATTCGTTGGTTAATTCGTGTGTACAAGAACGTGGTAGTAAGACACTATTCTTACACCATATTGGTTTGAGTTGTAGAACGGTAAGGGACAACTCTTCAAACCACTTCTTTGGTTTTGTTCAAGAGATCTAACATTCGCAAGAGGTACGTTACGCATAGTTTCAGTTAATTATTTATTTGTTGTGATCTTTAGTCTTCCGTTGTGTACTCTTGATGTCTACATGTTTTATTGTATATCATGTATTATAAACTCAACATATATATCTTTGATCGTTGTGTTTAGTTATTACGTAAGCTTGTGCATAAGGCCTTTATTAGCTCAGCTAACATGGATTTGAGATTAGCCTTATCCTGTGTAGTATATATGTTGATCGCACCACGTGTATTCGACCTTTTAATTAGTAATGGACGAAATGGTAACTTTCAAATTTTACATGCTTGTTGTTAGTTTCGTGTTATCTTTCAGGCAAAAACATTGGAAAAGGGTATTACATTTATGAAAAAAGTAGCAAGCCAAACTTATAGAGGAGTCAAGAAAGCAAGCAAATATCATGCCACAACGGAAGGTAACACTTCATTTCATTATATATATAATTAAAAAGTTGTTTGTGTAGAATAACACAATCCCAATTTACCATTCTTGTCCCGTTTTAGTCCTTGTATTTTAGTGTACATTGGAACAAGAAGATGGCTTTGTGTAATGTTTGGGTCATTTTGAAAATACTGAAAATAATGTGTTTGTTTGAAAATTTTCGGCCAATATCCGCGACCAACCAAGAACTAGTAGAGATGGTATTATTTCGAGTACGTAGTGAATGAGGCAGGTCGTGTTCTAGAGGAAGGAATTGGTGTTCGAGCATCTGACCTTGACATTGCATATGTTCTTGTGATGAGTTTCCCTTCACATCGCTACGCACCCATAGTAGCGCCTAGCTTTTTCACTTACCCATTACCTTTATAACATTTTCCATGGGGAAAATGTTACTGCTCCCCTACATTTCACAAGCAGTAATTTTTGAGATACCATCCACACATTCACATCTCCTTAATATTCACCATAAAAAAAAAGCGTTCACTCCATCTCTTTACCTTTTTCATTCTTTTTAAAGGTTTGTGAGTTGGGTGGGTTTTTATTTTTTATTATGTTCTTCCGATGTATATGTGTTCATATACTTCATACATTTGGTCTTCATATTTTGGTACTTAATTTTTTTTATTATTGTTTGTGCCTTTGTGGTTGTTTATGACGGTGGTTAATACTTAATAAAGAGTTTACTGGTAAAAAATAACAGTTTATCATTATATCAGTTTAATACTAGTTGAGTCAAAAGATTAAGGGCAAATCATTTGTAAAGGTATCCAACTTGTCACTATTACTTGATCTGGATATCCCTTTTTTTTTAAATGTAAGTACTTATCTTTCAATTTTGGTCTTTTTTGGGCTATGATTACTATTTTACCGTTTTAGCGTAAATTACATAAATGGTCTCTGTGATTGGCAAATATTGCATCAACCATCCCTCAAATTTTAAAGTTCCACTAATCGTCCTTATCTTTGAAATAAATAACAGTCACAGTCTTTCTTTACGTTTTCGTCCGTTTTTACATTTTCGACCGTTTTTTACGTTTTCGCCTTTTTTTTACGTTTTCATCCGTTTCTTTACGTTTTCGTCCGCTTTTTTACGTGTTCTTCTGTTTTTTTTACGTTTTCGTCCGTTTTTACGTTTTCATCTATTTTTTACGTTTTCGTTCTTTTTTTTTAGGTTTTTGTCCGTTCTTTTACTTTTTTTTAGACTAAAATACACCGTTGGTCCCTAAACTTGGCAGGACGCATCGCGTTGGGACAAAACTCGGCCTTTTCATCGTGAGGAGTCCAAACATTGGCCTTTAAATGCCAAATCAGTCCATTTGACCAATTCTCTGTTAGTCCAAGTCTATTAACTTCCTCATGTGCCTTGCACATGAGGGTAAAATCGTCATTTCATTGTTTTGGTTTATCACCCTTCATCTTCATCTTCCTCATGTTTAAACCCAGATTCCGGCGACCTTAAACCCAGAATCCGGCGACCAAGAATTATATCATGTGTATCATTCTTTTTTATATCAAACTTTCAAACATTTATTAATGGTGTATTTTCTTACCTTTTCCCAATCAATTATACAAGAAACATACACTATAATCGTGTAACTAGAAATGCCTCAAACAAGAGTAAGCTCATCAACTCCAATGGTACCTACGAATTCAACAGCAGCGAGTTGTTTCCTCAAGGCAGCAAGTTCTTCCCCGGCATCACATATAAAAGCAGAAGCTTGTCTGCCTGATAAAGTTGCCCCTTCCATGCTATCTATGTAGTCCTGTATGAAGTAAAACAATACGCGTTAATAGTAGAATGTTGATTCTTCTAGTGTTATTCATTCAAAAGATAGGAAAAAAATGTAACTAATGTAAATATAGGACTAGTGAGCATTCTTTGTAATTACAAGCCTGAAGTTTCGACATTAAAGAATATGTCGCAATTAATATGGGACACCCTAAAAATGTAAGTTATTCGGATTTTCAGGACGGGATTTCTGAGGATCAAACCAGTATCTTGATGGATCATAGCTGGTTATGATGTCAAGCAACAATAGTAAAGTTATTTTAAAGTAACTCTAATGACCCGGTTGGTGCAAGTGTTTGGTTACTTATGTTACAAAATGGGTTAAAGTGGGTGTGATCTTTATTCATAATAATACCAAGTCGGCCAAATTAGGTAGGAGGTTGGGTCACATTAAGGGAGTGAGAACTGTGGTGATTTACTAGTTTTCTATTAATATACAGTTGTATAATTTCTTTAAGTATATATAATGTTTTTGATACACAAAGATGTCCATAAAATCAATTGTATCTTTTCATATATAAATAATGATTCTGATACAAAAGTTCCCCATAAAACCATATTCTAGATATACTTTTTTTTTGTGTGTGAAAAGAAAATTGTATAAATAGAATACTTTTTGTTCACTGATCATGAAATTCAAAAAAAATGAGAAAATAAATAAAGGTCGGTCAACCCATCCAAACTCATTTGACGCAGAACTTGTCTGACCCATTTTCAAAACATGCCTGTTTTGCCCTAAAGACCCGTTACCCAACCTTTTATATCTCTATGTTATGCAATCAGATGGTTGACAACATGAAATAAATTAAAATATGAACGAAAATGGTAATACCTGTTTTGTGTATGAACCATCCAGGAAGAAATTCTTGACTGGTGTCTTTTGATCAGGTCTAAATGGATCTTTACTAGGTCCCTCTCGATATAAAGATTAAGCAATCTTGACCACAGATGACCAAGTAACTTCTAGACCATGGGAAGATGGGAATAGAACCAAAACCTAAACCATGAGGTAAGAACCATAAGAATATGTGCAGGTTATAATATTTGTGTCACCACTATCTTCAGCAAGTTACGTACATTGCAGAGATATCGTTACTACAATGAAAGTTTGATATAAAAAGGAATGATACACATGATATAATTCTTGGTCGCCTGATTCTGGGTTTAAGGTCGCCGTAATCTGGGTTTAAACATGAGTGTTAATACAAATATCATCATTAAACGTTATTTATATTTTTGATCTTTACTTAAGTTTTGTTAACGACAAAAGTAAATTTAATTTTTATAAAGCTTAAAGCTTGTCAAGTTTAATAGATATTAAAACAAGCTTTTTCAAACAATATCTTCATCATTTAAGCATTTACATTGTGACTAATCATATCTTAATATGATTCTAACCATAATGTATGATAGTAGTTTTTAGAATGCTTTAGTTTCTTAAAAACTAAACATTACTTATGTATTTGCATATTTTTAAAAATAGAAAAACAACACATGACATCATGTGATGCATCATGGAAATCATTGGAAGATTTCATTAGATATTTTGTGTAGATTTGGACTCTTCATATCTTACACAATCTTGCATAGATTTGGTTGACTTTAGCAAGATCTTGATATCTTGCTGTCAGACCTCGGTGGCACCAATATCCATAACGGGCGGAACCCTTTTAAGGGGTCCGCGGTCCGTGGAGGCTGCTGATGGTTTTGGCTATAAATAGCAAAGCCAAACCAAGTAGTTTTTCATCCCTTTCTATCATACTCTCATACATATCTTCTCTCTAACCTTTCTAACTCAGTTTCATATCATATTAGTGATCTCTTTTGTAGCAAAGAAGATCAAGTCACATTCAAGCTTCAACGAGAAGTTGGAATCTTGTTTGTTTAGTGTTGTATGATCTTGTGTTGATTCATACTCCATCGTTGTACTAAACTATCATAATCTTGTGAGTGTGAGTGGTTAGTATTTTAGTCCTCAAAATACATTGTGTGTGGGAGTGGTTGTACCCTTGGAAAGAACTCGACATTTAGCTTAGTGTCGGAAATAGTGTAAGCGAAGTGTAAAGGTTTCTCCACCGGTGAAAGGAGCTTGTTGACTAGTGAAGTTAAACTCTCGAGTGTGAGACTCGGGGAGTGGAGTAGGGTTTCTCCACCGGTGAAAGAGTCCTTGTAGACCGAACCACTATAAACAACTTGTTGTGGTTTGATCATTTCTTTCCTTATTTACTCTTTACATATTGCTTACATATTTCATCAACATATCTAAGATCAATATCAATTGATCTTTCAATAAGTTTCAAAACAAAGTTTTTAATTGGTAAACTATTCAACCCCCCCTTCTAGTTTTCTACAATGAGGAAGATGAAGATGAAGGGTGATAAACCAAAACAATAAAATGACGATTTTACCCTCATGTGCAAGGCACATGAGGAAGTTAACAGACTTTGACTAACAGAGAATTGGTCAAAGGGACTGATTTGGCATTTAAAGGCCAAGGTTTGGACTCCCCACAATGAAAAGGCCGAGTTTTGTCCCAATGCGATGCGTCCTGCCAAGTTTAGGGACCAACGGTGTATTTTAGTCTTTTTTTTACGTTTTCATATGTTTTTTAACGGTTTAGTCTGTTTTCGTCCGTTTTTATATGATTTCGTAAGTTTTGTATGCGTTTTCGTACATTTTATATGATTTCGTAAGTTTTGTACGCTTTTTGTATGTTATTTTATGTAAGAAAATGGACAAAAATGTAAGAAAACAGAAGGACAAAACGTAAGAAAGTGGACAAAAACATTAAAAATGGATGAAACGTAAAAAAAACGGATGAAAAAACGTAAAAAAACGGGCGAACACGAAAATAATTGGCAACAACGTACAAAAACAAACGAAAACAGACTAAAAAAAAAAAAAAAAAAAAAAAAAAAGAGCAAAATAGGAAGAAAAAAAAACAGACAAAAACGTAAAAAACAGACGAAAAGTAAAAAAATGGACGAGAACGTAAAATACAAGCGAAAACGTAAAAAAGACGAAAATGTAAAAAAACAAACGAAAACGTAAAAAAACAGACGAAAGCGTAAAAAAAAGATGAAAATGTAAAAAAAACAGACGAAAACGGATTAAAACGTACAAAACAGACGAAAACATAAAAAACAGACAAAAACGTAAAAATGGACCAAGACATAAAAAATCAGACGAAAACGTAAAAAAACGGTCGAAAACGTATATAAATACGTAGATTTAACATATATAAAAACGTAACGTGTCAAAATCATAATGAGTGGACAAAAAAAATAAGATTGGGATGGTGGATGCCACTTTCGCCAAACTACAAGGACCATTTATTTAATTTACTCTAGGGACGGTGAACGCAATTTTCACAAACCCAAAGGGACCATTTATGTAATTTGAAGAGTAAAATCATCATCGCTACCTAAAGAAGATCGAAATTGAAAGATAAGAACCCACATTAAAAAAATAATACCTTGATCAATTAATGATGACAAGTTGGATGTCTTTACAAATGATTTGCCCAAATATTAATATAGAGTTGCAAATTACTTCTTCTAAAATATATCAAACCATCATCATATTACACGAAGAACATAATACACCAAACTATACTTGAATAGCTTGTGCATACCTTCACTATAAAAATTAACATATTTTCTTCTCAATTACCGATGTGGGATAAAAAAGCAACTCTTCTTCTGATAAAAGAACGACACAAGCTAATATATGCTTTAACCGTTGTTGAAAGGCGAATACGACCAAATTTATTGAAGATGGTCTAGCACATGAGGGCGCCCGTATTATAATTTTAAACAGAAATGGTATGATAGCTTTGACTAAATAAATTTAGTGTCGAACATCGAAAATGTGCAAACAACATCTACGTCGATGCCAAAGGGGTTAAAACCATCGTTTTTATATATTAAGAATAAATAAATAAATTAACCGTAGATGTTTAGCAAATTGATTACAAGATGAAAAAATCTATGTAACTTATTGTTTTTGCATACAACGCTTGTTATCGGCATGTAAGACAGCTTAGGATACTTTCGAGTTCAAGCAAGTTGTCGACCCAAGCAAGTTGTGGACCGAAAATTGCCTACGTTCAGGTTCAAGTAGGTTGTGGACCAACTATATTCAGTTCAATTTCTTGTTTTATGCGGCTATAAAATTTGGTTCTTGCTCGGGTTTGATTCATTCAAAGCTGGAACCTGCTATCTTAACCAAGAACTAGCATGTCCATGGAACTGATTTTTGTTTAACATAATGAAATTTCATATCACAAAAGCCAAACCAAGTTCACGAGTGTGGTCGAGTTGAGTCTAACTTCTTATAGCCTACGACTTGTAGACGAGTGTGGACCCAAGCAAGATGTAATTTTGCGATTTACGACTTGTAGACGGAATAATCAGTTTATACACTTTGGATGAAAATTAATCAGGCCAATTAAATCAGTTACATACTAGTTGAGACAAATGGTTAATTTAGAGAGTTACAAATTAATTACCGCTTCTTATAGCCTAGCAGTTGAGACTAAACTCCCATTGCATAGGAGTGTTCTTTCTGGCCGGTATATGTATAGATGTTGTAAGCAACTAAAACATGCCAGACACTCATATGTGATTATTACAACTTCAAGCAACAAACACGTCTAACACTATCTCCTACAACCCGATTTGTTGCATCTGATTATCATTCTTTCAGTTTAACATCACATATTTAAATTCAGAACATACATTCAAACACAATCACTCACTTAATCATAAATGCTAATATAAATTGTAACTAGACCATAATGATTAGATTGTTTAAAAGTTCATCTTTTCTAGACATTCAAAATGATACTATCTGAAGATGTAAGAGTTAGGTCTAATCGATGCTAATGTAAGCAACGGTTAAACATTAAAATGAATACAAAAAGTTAACAAAGTGCACAAACTAATCATGTCATATGCAATTACGTGATAAATATATCATGTAAACACTACAGAGTTAACTAGACCATAATGATTAGATTGTTTAAAAGTTCAATGTAAGAGAGCTACGTCTTCTCGATACTATTGTAAGCAACGGTTAAAAATATAAAAAGTTAACCAAGTGCACAAATTAATCATGCCATTCTACTAATTACCTGATTAAAATATCAGGTAAACACTATATGCCATGAATAACTTAAAACACCAAACTCAACTTAAACATTAAAATGTAAGCAACGGTTAATGTAAGAGTAAGAGTTAGGTCTAATCGATGCTAGACATTCAAAATGATACTATCTGAAGATGTAAGAGTTAGGTCTAATCGATGCTAATGTAAGCAACGGTTAAACATTAAAATGAATACAAAAAGTTAACAAAGTGCACAAATTAATCATGGCATATGAAATTACGTGATAAATATATCATGTAAACACTACAGAGTTAACTAGACCATAATGATTAGATTGTTTAAAAGTTCAATGTAAGAGAGCTACGTCTTCTCGATACTATTGTAAGCAACGGTTAAAAATATAAAAAGTTAACCAAGTGCACAAATTAATCACACCATTCAAGTAAGAACCTGATCAAGTAATCACTATATGCCCTGAATAGCTTAAAACATCAAACTCAACTTGTAGAAGTAGTAAATACCTCACTATGTAAAGTAACATATTTTCTTCTCAATTATCAATGTGGGATAAAAGCCAACTCTTCTTCATTAATAAATTAAGGTGATTCAGGCGAGTATATGCTTTAACCATTGTTGTAAGGCTTGGGTATTCGTAGGCTTGAGACTTTTAACATGGCTCTTATTACGTCTCATATTTGCAGTATTATTTCTCTAAAATAGTCGCTTTGGATCAAGTGGATCCACACCTATAAACTTCATGGTCGAAATTTATGTGATTGAACAAAACTTTCAGCCATTGTTGGAGTACGTGATTTTTAGCTATTGTGGCAGTAGGCAAATGCTAACTTCAATTCAAAAATAAAAGCATGCCATAGCCGAAAACTAATTCAATCCGTGTATTGATATTACGGTAGTAAATAAAAACCAAGCGACTGTAAATTTTTAATCCAAAATAAGTTAGTGGCTAAAATTTCTTGCAATTCAAAATTTGGCTCTTGAAAATTTGACAGGATAGTTATGTGGAAATTACGAGAGTATATAGTAAAACATTGATAAAAAAAATACAAATGATCAATGTAATTTATATTGGACATTGAAACTTTGTTGAGTTGCTCGATTTATTTAGTTGAACTTACTATTGAAACAAGTTTAAATAATAACAAAATTGTATATCAGGTTGTAGTTTTGGAACCAAACCCGATATGAATAAATAACATATTCAACCAGGAGTTGAGATCAATATAAATCTCATATTTACCACAGATTTAATAAATCAATATTAGCCATCTACTTTTTTTTATCAAAATTAATAAAAAATCATTTCTATAGATATGCACTTATCCATATTTTCGACAAAATTTTTCTTTTCAAAAGTTCCAACAAGAAAAATCACATATGATTTGTAAAATCATACATGATTTTTTCAAATCATATGTGATTTTACAAATCACATATGATTTGAAAAAATCATATGTGATTTGAAAAAATCGAATCACATATGATTTTTCTTGGCCAAAATTAAAAAAAAAAAAAATCGTTAAAACACCATAGAAGTGCATATCTATAGAAAGATAATTTAATTCTCGTCGCGATGATGTGATTTTTTTCACATAACGATAAACGGTTTGCGAGATATTTAATTTAAAAAAAAATGTAAAAGTTTATTTATTTTATTTTTTTGATTGGAAAAATAAATGGTTATGATTGATTCGTTAGATCTATGGAAAATTTGAGATAACTTTTGCCACTCAACCATAAGCTCGACCGTGTAAAGAAATCGGTTTGTCGAGGTGACCCGATAAAAACCGATATGGTGTTTTTACCCCGTATTAACCTAGCCCTGTAAGGCATTATTGGGTTCAAGTCGATTGTTTTTTCACTCATATTATTTGTGTTTGAAACATAGTTCTCAATTTCAGATTGAGCTTCAATTTTTTTAATTGTATGGTTTCTAGACTTGTGTAGTGATGTTCTGTTCAAGGAAGTTACAAGCTTTTATGTTGAACATGAACATAGCATATGAAGATTGAATAATTGACTAAAAAGTGTTGATGATAAACAAATAAATTTATAATATGAGTTATAAAGGGTCACAACTTTGCCAACGTAACCAGAACATATTACAACATATGAATGATTGAAGAATCGGTTAACAACTTAAATTTTCTAAAAGAAACGGAGAATTTAAGAGTGTGTTTAGTTGGAGAGAAATACTTCATTTTTACAGGAATTTTTCATCTCAAAATGGAAAAAACTGAAATCTTGTTTAATCACACTTTTTTCAGTAATTTTCAAAAATGTTAAATTCTCATTTTCTAAATTTTAGCTAAAAATTTGAGAAGTTCATTTTGCCATTCTCACCTTTTTTCTTTTTCTTATTAATTTCTCTATAACAAAAAAAGACGGGATCTTTATAACAATTTAACCTAATCTCTCGTGTCATCCTCCACCACCCACCACCTGCTGTCGCCGCCAACATCGTGGTCTGAGATAATCTTTTTTATAAAAAAGAAAATTATGACTTCTACTAAAGGGTTTTCAAAATTCTCAACTATTCTCTACAGAAGAAAAATCATTTTTCCTCAAAGAATTTACAAACATAAAAATAAGAAAAAAATTTCTACAACTAAACGACACGTAAACGGCTCATAAGGATACGAGTTTGTCTCATGTGCTCTCTTTTTTCTACATTGTCGAAGATGAACGGACACGATACCAGATTTTATAGGTTCTAAATTGAACTATTTGCACTCTTTTTTTTCTTTTTTATATTATTAAGAATGTATGTATTTTTTATGTTTAACTAGAGCCAATTTAGTTAGAATGTGTAGTAAAGTTGAGAAAAACAGAAAGAAAACTGAACCGAATGAGAAAATCGAGTTGAACCGGTTTGACCAAAATCAAACTGATCATATTCGGTTCGATTCCGTTTTATATATTTATAATTTTCGGTTTCGGTTCGGCCACATTTGGTTCGGTTAGAGCCAAAACCGAGAAAAACACACTTAAACCCTATAAACCGAACCGAAAGGACGTAAAAAAAGGAACCGAACCGAGTCTCTTCGGTAGGATGCTCAATCCTACTCCGTATTTGTTTAGTAATATGAATGTAAAAGGAAAGGAAACCCTCTTACTGAATGAAAAAGGAAAGGAAACCCTCTTAACTTCAATTATTGACTAATATACAAAGACCATGTAGATGTGAAATGACAAAAATGAAATCTCAGGTTTCATATTGATTCAAATAAGTAAAAAGCTTTGCTTATCATCAGAAACATTTCCGACCTCTTGCATTGCATTGTCATAACGAAAGTTGTGATCTATCGGGCTAAGATAAAAAAAAAGGATCGAAGATAGTTATTTGTTCCAAAGCAATATCATCGTGAATTCACCACAAATGTTGTATACAAACAAGTGCTACAAACTATGTGATTCAGTGATAATTAAACTTAACCAACTACTTGAATGGTCGACTACTTATCTCATTTATTCGTAGGTTTTCTAAATTCAACATACATTTGTTGAAGAACATCATGTACATATTGTTATCAAAGATTTGCTCAAGTCATCGCAAGTGAATCAACATGCCTTTACATTTTCGCGACAAATAGAAGTTTAAAAAACACAATAAAACACCAATAATTACTTATGTGCTTTTAAGTTATTTTTTCCTTATTTGAGAGCATCCATTATAATAAACCTTTTACAAATGTTTATACAATAATACATCATTAATTTTTGTACCTGATATTATAAACTTACATTTACTATGGTATAAACTTTTACAATTTCATAAGATGTCTTATAGAACAAAATGCATTAAATGTATTGAATTTATAAAGAGGTTCAAGAATTATGACCTTTTCATGCCACATAGATATGAAATGAGTTTGCAAGATATGTTATTTAAAAAAAAAAGATGAAAAATGATTTTTTATTAATTTTGATAAAAAAAAGTAGATGGCTAATATTGATTTATTAAATCGGTGGTAAATATGAGATCTATATTGATCTCAACTCCTGGTTGAATATGTTATTTATTCATATCGGGTTTGGTTCCAAAACTATAACCTGATATACAATTTTGTTAGTATTTAAACTTGTTTCAATAGTAAGTTCAACTAAATAAATCGAGCAACTCAACAAAGTTTCAATGTCTAATATAAATTACATTGATCATTTGTATTTTTTTTTATCAATGTTTCACTATATACTCTCGTAATTTCCACATAACTATCCTGTCAAATTTTTAAGAGCCAAATTTTGAATTGAAAGAAATTTTAGCCACTAACTTATTTTGGATTAAAAACTTACAGTTGCTTGGTTTTTATTTACTACCGTAATATCAATACACGGATTGAATTAGTTTTCGGCTATGGCATGCTTTTATTTTTGAATTGAAGTTAGCATTTGCCTACTGCCACAATAGCTAAAAATCACGTACTCCAACCATGGCTGAAAGTTTTGTTCAATCACACAAATTTCGACCAAGAAGTTTATAGGTGTGGATCCACTTGATCCAAAGCGACTATTTTAGAGAAACAATACTGCAAATATGAGACGTAAAAAGAGCCACGTTAAAAGTCTCAAGCCTACGAATACCCAAGCCTTACAACAATGGTTAAAGCATAATTAAGCCTGCGATAAACACAACTTGACAGCCATTAGCAATTGATAAAATGATATGTTTACCACAGATTATAATCTCATTTTCTAACAATTCCCTTGTGGCGTGAGATTTGCTAGCTTTCTTGACTCCTCTATATATAATTGGTAGTACTAGATGAGCGGGCTTTGGCTTGCTACTTATTTCATAAATGTAATACCTTTTTCCCTTGTTTTTACCTGAAACATGAGGGTGGTGTAAAAAACGAACCAGTTTTCAAAAGATAACAAGAAACTTCCAATAAGCATGTAAAATATGAAAGTTACCATTTTGTCTATTTCTAATTAAAAGGGCGAATACAAGTGAGTTTAATGCGCGATCAACATATATACGCCTTGAGAACAACGTATATGTTAGGAGAAGGTTTGTCGCTATCCAGAATCTATGTAGTAGCTTAGCTAATCGAGGCCTTATGTGAATGATTAAGTAATAACTGAACACAACAATCAAAGATATATAATACCAAGCATTAAAAATCGAAACATAGTTTTTTAAAGATCTAACTTCATTTTAATAAAATTTTACATAAATAAAATTATATAGCATCAACATTTTTTGTTGGAACTCACCTTTTATATATAAATATAGCACACCATCCTATGCGGTTTTGCCACAATCGAAGATAGAGCTTGAACTATCAAATTATATATTGTTATTGAAAATAAATACACTATTTTACATATAACTATTAAATATGTATGACACTAGTTTATATGAATCATTCTAGTGACTATATTATGTCGTCTTCATGTGCTAGACTTACTTCAATAAATTTGGTTGTATTCACCTTATAACAACGGTTAATGCATATACTAGCTTGTATCACTTTGATTCGTAAATTGCTAACTTTTTTTGTTTTTTTGTGTCTCGTTCTTTCATTGTAAAAGATTCGTAATTTGCTAACTTTTTATATTATCTTTCGTTTTTTATCAAATCAAAGAAGATTTGGCAAAAGAAATGTGATTGAGAGGTACGACATAGATTTGAAATTCTTGGTAGTGAAAATATATTACTTTTTTAATTCACAATATTAAAAGGCATATGCACGCAAGATAAGGGTTGTCGCTATCCCAGAGCCCATAAAACCTTCACCAATGACAACACTATTCTTTATAGCACTCGGCTTCGGTCTGATATCAGTAACGCTAGGCACATGTTAGTGACAAAAACTAAGTTGAGCATGAAGAAAGTATAATTAGATAACATATAAGATATATACATTTAATCGAGTATGTTACCTTTGAGGTTGCATGCTGTGAAAAGAACACATGACGATGACCTTTTGCTGCCGCGGAATATAAATTTTGTACAATTCTAATGTAGAATATTTTACCTTTAACAGGTCAAAAGAGGTAAAATAAAAACAATATGTTATAAGGAAACGGGATGAAAGGCGTATGAAGTGTCTCTTTAGTGCACCGCATTTACTCCACAATTTGAAATAATATAAGTTTTGTAAATATCCACAAATTTACTTATAAGTTTTGTGGATAAGTTTTGTAAATATCTTTTAGATACTACTTATAAATACAAAAAACATGGCAAGAAATGCCTTTCAGCCAACCTGGTCTGTGTTAGCATGTACAAAATAAGACATCCTTTTATGACCTGTTACCTAACCATCCCATATTTGCCATACCTTTCACTAAGATGTACAAAATAAGACATCAGTAATGCTTGGTGAAGTGGCCCATTCTCTATAAATTTATGTCTCACAATCTCAATTATCTGTTGTGCTAGCCGTGCGCAAATCGGGTTTTTTGGGCTAACCGGTTCGGTTAGTAACCGACCCGGTTTTTGGTCAAACCCGGTCTAACCGGTTATTTTCAAAAACCGGTTCGGGTCGGTTAGACTTTTGGGTAGAAAAAACCAAACCCGGTATTAACCGGTTATTATAGAAAACCGGTTATAACTGGTTGTTTGTTTTGGCTACTGTTAAGGAGTAAATGGTGCTCGGGTTTTCGGTTTTTTTTTTCCATTCGCATCGACTATGAAAAAAAATGCCGTTCAAAGGTGGTTGGTATCTTGCTATAGTTTAGTGGCGGCATTTGTATTGTTGGAAGCATTATCAAATGAGATTGAAAAAATCTTATGTTCCAATTTAAACTTTTTTAACACATCCCGTAACTTACAAAATAAATTCATACCCGTGTGAGGATAATCAAATTTTTTAAAATCAATCGTACGCTTCATCATTTGCCAAGTTACGGGATCAATCCAATGCGCGGTAACACAAACGTACGAATGCGGAAAATGATGAGGCACCGACCAAACATCGGTTGTTAAGTTTACATTTGTATTTAGATTTTCAAAACCTTTTATGATTTCGAGTTTAGCCTTTTTGCACATTTTAAGTGCATCACGTTTAAGAGTAGAATGGCTTACGTGACTATATCGTAGTTGAAGACAATTTTGAAGCACCTTGGTTAATCTCGGGTTGTCAAAATGGTTGAATAGCAAAGCTTCTTGAATCACAAAGCTTGCAAATTGTTGTCAAGTGCATTCCGACTCATATGCAAATATACCCCCATCTTGTGACATAGATGCTTGACCCGCATCCGGGACGCCTTTTAGTGCCTGGCAATACTTTCTTTCGATATGTTGCTTCAACGTCGTTGGATCCGCTACTTAAAAACTTCTTGCAAAATTTACAATGAGCCTTCACGGTATCATTCGACAACTTCACGAGCTCAAAATTACACCAAATTTCCTTGTTTCTGACCGTTTTCTAAAACCGCAACAATCGTGGGTTCATTTGAAGAACCAACACCGGTGGAAGTTGAAGAACTTTGAATTGCCATTTTGTGAGTGATTTTGATTGTTTTCAAGAGTATTTTTGAGAATGTTTGATTGTCGTAAGTTGTAAGTAACTAAACCATATTGAAGATTAGTATTTATACTAAAGTTTGTAAGCATAAATGATGATTAAATGCCAAAAGTAACGGCTACAAACAAACAAAAAAAATCGGTAATATATTTGTTTGCCGACTCTGCTCCATGTCCCTCCTTTACAACTTGTTCCCAACGTCTATAAAAAATAACCGGTTACAAACGAGTTTTTCTTTAACCGGTTTCCCAACCGGCCCAACGCCTAAAACTAAAAACCGGTTCCTAACTGCTGGTTATTATCCTAACCGAACCGGTTATGTCAAAAACCGGTGTTGACCAGTTCCGGTATGGGTTTTTTTTTTTTTTTTTTTTCAGTTTTAGTTTTGGTTTTTTTGGTCACGGCTATGTTGTGCTTCAGACTAAGAACCAATTTTGCCTATTCTGTGAAGGGACATGACCATGTTTTGTCAGAGGAGTGATACATCCACATAAAACCACCCACAAAAAAAATCCACACGCTGAGGTGGAAGTGGATGATTGGTTTTTAGTGGGATCAACTCTCACAAAAAACAATCACCCGCTTCCAACTCAGCGTGTGAATTTTTTTTGTGGATGACTTTGCGTGGTCGAAGCAAATTCCGTTTTGTCAAGGGACATGGCCATGGATAGGATGGAAAAAAAGCCCGAACCCGATGGGAAAACTTGAAACTCAAACTAATTGGGGCGGGCGGGGCATGCTAATCGGGTTATGGGGCGGGTTTGGTTCTTAAACAAGGGTGTTAATTGGGTTTGGGGCGGGGAGCGGGGAATCCTCGCTCCGCCCCGCCCGAATAATATATACACATATACAAATATATCTATACCTATACAATATTTTGTTAGTAGTTACGTAAAAAAATTACTCTACTATTATTATTTTATTTTATTTTATTTTATTTTTATCTTTGTAAAATTGCAAAATTGTGATTATAGAAACTCATTTAGTGTCATATTTTTAAGTTTTATGTTTTTATGTAATTAATAATTATTTATGTATATTAATATCATTGAAAACTTAATAAGGCTTGTTTGTAAATTATTACTCATTTGACTTTTTCGGTCATTTTTTTACAACTTTGACCTTAAGTATTTTTGTTTGTACTATATAATACTTGATGAAAAATATATGAATGAATTGAGATTTGAATATATTTTCATTGGTATAATTTTCATCAACTATTATCGTATAACACAAACAAAAACATTTAAGGACAAAGTTAAAAAAGAAAGACCGAAAAAGTCAAACGGTGACAATAATTTTAAGACGGAGGTAGTAATATGTTTTTAATTACTCATTATTGCTAACAGTTTGAAATTAATAATAAATGTGAATGATGCGACTTTGGTCAAGAATTGCACAAAAAAAAATACACCCCGATAAGATCCTCGATTAATACGGGGCGGGTTTGGGGGAGCATCGCGCCCCAACGGGGCGACTCAATTAAATCCCCGATGGGGATCGAGGCGGGTTAGGGGAGAACTTTGGTGATCGGGTTTGGGATGGGGATGGCCGCCCCGCCCCAAACCCGCCCCGCTGCCATCGAGAGACCTAGATAAACATTCTAGTACATTAGTAGGTTTTGGGATACGCAGTTTGAAAGTAATACTTGAAACTCGAAAAATTAGTATCACTTGATCAGTCTCCAATCTCTATAAGCAATATTTACACATACAAAACCTCAACAAATCTTAACATTAACTACTGGATTCTATTAACCGAAAACAAAATTGACCAAATATGAAGTGCTACCTTCCCTTGTGGCATAATATTTGCTAGCTTTCTTGACTCCTCTGTAATTGGTAGCACCAATGATCAGGCTTTGGCTGGCTAAATTTTTCATAGATGCAATACCCTTTTGTATTGTTTTTACCTGAAAAGTGAGGGTGGTGTAAAAAAGGATCCATTTTCGAATACATGTGAGTTGAATGTGCGGTCAATATATATATTACGCACGATATATAAGGGTTGACGCTATCCTGAATCCATGCTCTAGCCGAGCTAATAGAGGCCCTAGCAAAAGCTCATGATCTAACTTCATATTTAATAAAATTTTCATTGATAAAATTGTATAGCATCAACAATTTTTGTTGGAAGTAAATTTGAGAGTCAAATATACAACATGTTGTAAGTTTTGAGGCCTGTAAAGATATGAGGCTATGTACAATAGCACAGCTTGCATTCCATCATATATGGTTGTGGCACAAACGAATAAAGAGCTTGAACTATCGAATTATATGTTGTTATTGAAAACGAAAATAGTATTTTACATATAACAATTATACATGTATGCCATTAATTTATATGAATCATTCAATGGACTATATTATGGCATCTTCATGTGCTAGACCATCTTTAATAAATTTGGTTGTATTCGCCTTACAACAACGGTTAGTGCATATACTAGCAGTTAGAGTAGCTTTTATCCCATATCGAAAAATGAGAAGAAAATATGTTACTTTATATAGTAAGGTATGTACTAATAACTCAAGTTGAGTTTGATGTATTATGTTCTTCGTGGAATATATATCATTCACATGATGAATTATCTGAGATAATAGAGGCTCCATACAATATGGTTGGTGGGACTTGTGGCACAAACGAATACAGAGCTTGAACTATCAAAATATATGTTGTTGTTGAAAACGAACATAGTATGTTATAACAATTATACTTGTGTCCTTTACTCTAATCTGTTATTCTTATGCAATTACTTATGTGATTTGCTTAATTATTTCAGATTTTTGTGATCGATTAGGAGTTAGGGTTCTTCGTTTGTTACGGTTTCGTTTTTTGTTTTCTTTTCTGGTCTTTATTCGTTCACTGGATAGTATATACATGATTAATTGATTGTGTGTATCATCTTAACATGGAGCCTGGTTAGTCTTTTGTGGGATTATCGCTTAAACCCTAACATCCTGTTAGGGTTTTCTCTCTTAATTTTTTTTGGTCGTTTTATGGTGCTGCTGGGGTTTGTCATATTTACGTGGGTTTGTGTGATTGTGTGTGGGGTTTCGTGTCATGGAGAAAGGGTTTTTCAACAAGGAATGTCCGTCGAAGAAAGCTGCTAGTCCAGCCACCAACTTGGCCGATCAAGTTGGGTCTCTTAAGGAACCTATGCCGGTTACTGGTTTGGTTGACAATAATTTGGGTGTGGAGCAGATTGCGCAGTCTACTGGTACTATTGGTGGTATGGATTCTGATTGTTTTGCTGCGTCCGACAAAGGTACACCTCTTGTTGGTACTGATGGACAAGTGGAGCCGGTTTCACTTGATTCAAGCCCTAGTCATGATATACCGCTCGATTCGGCCTCTTCAAACAGCCTAATGTGGAGCAGTTGATTGCTAATGCGCATCAGAAATTTGATGCAGCAATGAATAAAATTGATAGTGATATTGCTAAGATGGCTTCATCTTCTGATGTGAACAACTCGAGTGGTATTAATGGTACTAAAGTTTATTCTGCAAATACTCCTCTGTCGAGTTTTGATGTGGCTATGCAATCCCAAATGTATGGTACTAATCATAGTGTTACTTCGATCTTAATGCTTCGATGGATGGTAAGAATGCTTCTACTTCTGGTCTTAATGTGAGTGATAGTATACACAATGAAGTGAGGTCGTTTGCTAATGTGTTAAACTCGGAACGTGTATCTAGGAAAGTTAACTTCCGTTCATTGGTGAATGAGAATCGAATTGATAATCATGATACAGTTCTTCCTAAGGCTGCTATGGAGGGTGTGTTTAACCGCTATGATAATACTCTTGTTGGCTTCTTTGTCGGCAAGAATATTGCATTTCAGTTGGTCAAGAATTATGTCACCATTACATGGGGTAAGTTTGGTTTAAAGAAACTTATGAAGAATGATGATGGTGTATTTCTCTTTAAATTTGATTCTAAAGAGGGTGTTGAGAATGTTCTTCAACGAGGACCTTGGATAATTCGTAATTCTCCTATCATTCTCACTAAATGGACTCCTGACGTGCTATTGTCCAAAAGTGAGGTTACCAAAGTGCCTGTGTGGATTAAATTGCATAATGTGCCATTACTTGCATATTCGGAAGACGGGTTGAGCCTTATTGCTACTCAGGTGGGCAAGCCGATCATGTTAGATGCATTCACTAGCTCCATGTGCGTTGACTCATGGGGTCGTATTAGTTTTGCTCGTGCTCTTGTTGAATTATCATCGGAAGCTGATCTTAAACATGTGGTAACTATGGCTATCCCTAAGAAGGATGATAGTGGTTTTACGACGGCTAGTATCAAGGTTGAATATGAATGGAAACCTCCACATTGCATGGAATGTAAAGTGTTTGGGCATGATAATGCTTGTTGTCCTAAGTCTCCTAAGGAGCATCATGCTGATGCTCACACCTCGACCTTGGATGTGAATGATGATGGTTTTAAGGTGGTGCAGAATCGGAAAGCCAAACCCCAAGGTCCGAAGTTGTCTAGTGGTATTAATATGGGTAAGGGTCCTAAATTTGCTCCTAGGAAGCAGGTTTATATCCCAAAGAAGAAGACGCCGGACGTTATGCATGTTAATGCTACAGGTACTCCTGTTACTTCTTCTAACTCTTTTGGGACACTTGAGGTGCATGAGGATACGGGCATTCAAAGTCCTGTGGTTGATTCTAATTCTGAGGAGGCGATGATTGGGGATTCTACTGGTTGTTCTAAGGAAGCAGATGTGGATAAGGGTCGTACAATGGAGGTTAATGAGGATGTGTTAAATAAGACTGGTTCTACATCACATGTACCGCTTGTGAGTGATTCAATGGGAACAATGGATGTTGGTTCTACTCCCATAGTTGAGAAAATTGGTAAGCTTGAAAAACTACTTATTGCTGGGAAAGCTACTCTTGTGGATGATGATGGTCAACCTATTCCATCTACCTCTTCTACTAAGAGAGCTAACCCTTTTTCTAAAGTGGGAGAGATTGAGGTGTCTGATTCTGAAGATGAGGTTGTTGCTAACCCATTTGATGAGTCTGCTAATATATTTGGTGGTGGCCAAGGGTATGAAGATGAGTATGATGAATATGACTTCGATGACTATGCGAAACAGGTTCGTGATCTTCCTGGGAATTTGGATGCCTTTAATGCCATGTATGGCACAACGTTTCAAGGTCCTAGGAAATAATTTCGTTGTGTCATATGTTATCATTTGAGTACTGTTTTGTTTCTTGTTTAGATAATTGGAAGTATCTTGTTATGTAAGCTATATGCCTATGTAACGGGCTGATATATGGGATCTCACTCATATACATTGTACTTAAACATTTATTTGGTTAATATATTTTCCAGGGTGCAGGATTACTCCCCTTTACCCAAAAAAACAATTATACTTGTGTGCCATTAATTTATATGAAGCATTCCATGGACTATATAACATGGCATCTTCATGTGCTAGACCATCTTTGATAGATTCTGTTATATTTGCCTTACAACAACGATTAAAGCATATACTAGCTTGTATCATTTTTTTATTATAGAAGAGTTGCTGTAGCTTTTATCCAACATCGGTAAATGAGGATAAAATATGTTACTTTATATAACGAGGTATATACTAATGATTCAAATTTGTTTTGTGTATTATGTTCCTTGTGGTATAAAATGCTTGCCGATACGTTTATCGGCATGCACTTGTGCCCTGAATAATTTGTACACCAACTTGACTTTTTATTTTCATTTTTTTTGTTGTAAAAGATTTGTAACATTTGCTAACTTTTTATCTTCTCTTTCACTTTTATTGTAAGAAAAAAAATTTGCAGAGAAAGGTGATAAAGAGGGAAGACACTGAGTTGAAATTCTTGGGAGTGAAAATAGAAATGGTTTGATTCACAACATAACGTTAAACGGCATATGTACGCCTGATATGGACTGTCGCTACCCCATAATCCATTAAACCTCCACTAATGACAGCAACTCCCTTTATAGCCCTCAGCTTTGGTTCAATATCAGTAACATTAGGCACCTGTTAGTGACGAAACTAAGTTAAGCAAGATGAATATTATTAGACAACGTATAAGATATATACACGAAGCCATCTTTTTGTTCTGATGTACATTAAAATACAAACTTTCAATTTATATCTATAGTGAAGTGTTATCTTCCCTTGTGGAGTGAGATTTGTAAGCTTTCTTGACTCCTCTATAATTGGTAGCACCATATGATCGGGCTTTGGCTCGCTACTTTTTTCATAAATGTAATACCTTTTTCCCTTGTTTTTACCTGAAACATGAGGGTAGTGTAAAAAAACAAATCCCTTTTCAAATGATAACAAGAAACTGACAATAAGCATGTAAAATATGAAAGTTACCATTTCATTCATTTCTAGTTAAAAGGTAAAATATATGGCAGTTGAATGTACGGTCAACTTATATATTACATTGAATAAGGGTTGTCGCTATCCCGAATCCATGTTGTAGTTGAGTTTACAAAGGCCTATGCAAAAGCTTATGTAATAACTAAACACAACGATAAAATATATATAATACCAAATTACCAACCATTAAAACTCAAAACATAGTATTTTAATGATCTAAAGTACTTCATTTTTAATAGAATTTCACATAAATAAAATTTTATATTCGTTTTTGCTTATTCGTCTCTCGCTTTTCATTGTAAAATATTTTTAACATTGGCTTCGGTCCAATGTCAGTAACGTTAGGCACATGTTAGTGACGAAAACTAAGTTGAGCGTGAAGAAAATAATTAGATAACAAATAAGATATATACATTTAATCGAGTATGTTACCTTTGAGGTTGCATGTTGTGTAAAGAACACATTAAGATGATCTTTTGTTGCCTCGGGAACTACAAGCTTGATAAAAACCTTGGCCTCCTGAGGAATATAAATTTTGTAGAACTCTAATGTCAAAAGTGGCCCATTTTCTATACACTTCTATCTCACGAGCTCAATTAATTATCTGTTGTGCTTCAGATTGGGAACCAATTTGTCTATTCTGTCAAGGGACAGGACGATGGTTTAGCTCTTTCCATCTTCAGATAGTATCATTGTTCCACTTATGTCACACAAGAAACCTTATCCTAAAAGTATGAGTAGTAGTGTAACACCCATATATTACCATTACATATGAGGAGAGACCGAGATAAACATTCCAATACATTAGTAGGTGCTCGGATACGCAGTTTGAAAGTAATACTTGAAACTCAAAAATTTACTCTCCAAAATCTCAATAAGCAAACTTTACACATACAAAATCTCAACATATTATGGAACCATGGTAGTATGTAACTTTAACTACTGTATTCTATAACCGAAAAAAAAAATTTGTCCAATTTGAATATAGCAATAAAGCCTTCTTAATTTGCTGTTTAAGTCTTCAGGTATTAGACCAGATCTATTTTGCGATGTTCTTCATGTAACTCTTGCATATACTCTCGGTTATAGTCGTCCACGATAAGATATAGGTACAGACGTACAGTCTGCAAATGCATATTTATATGTTACATATGAAATAAAACTATTTTTAAAATTTGTGTCTAGCATCTTTATCCACAGAAATCAGATCATTACTTATAGTTGGGGTTGAAACGGGCCGGGTTGGAGGTTGACCCACCACAAACACTTTTCGCAACTTTTTCAGTTTTCCTTTAAAGGAAAAACTAACTTGTTAATTATGAGTACTATAAATATGCTATTAGAATAATGATCTAAATCTATTAAGAAATCATTAGCATTTTGAAATGAGGATTATGGTAATAGCTCGTTCCTCCAAGAATCTTGATGGTGTATAGAAGTTACTTCCAACTGAATCTGCCCAGAAGATGATGCCACCACTGCCACCAAAACGGAAATGGTTTAGGCAAATTGTATGAACGTATACGCAGAAGAGCTAATGTACCCCCATAAATTTACTTAGCAAACATGTCATTGCTTTTGTACAAAAATCAAAAAGACCACTATGTGTTGTAAAAAAATATTGGTGTGTACTGAAGTGAAGGGAAAGTGGGAAACTCATCACAAGAAAAGATGCAATGTCAAGGTCAGTGATATGAACCTATCCTATACTTGATAGCACCAAGTCACGTGCTACATGTAGAACTCGCTCCAAAAAGTTGGCTCAAAAAGAAGGGAACACCTAAACTTTATAAGCCACTAACCAATCCCATAACTGGCTGATGTGGGATCGTAACAATACCCGACACTTTGAAAAGCCAACATCCTTGTTGGTCACGGTTGGCACCCTCTTTTGCGGTCTAAGCCACCACTCCATAGGCCTGTTGATCACGGTTGGCACCCTATTTTTTTGGGTCCAAGCCACCACTCCCATAACTACCTTTTTCTTAAACGTAGTACCCTTTTCCAATGCTTTTTACCTGAAACGAGGGTGGTGTAAAAAACGGGTCCATTTTCAAAAGATAACAAGAAGCTAACAATAAGCATCTTATTGGGTTGAATGTGCGATCAACGTATATATGCCAACAACGTATATATGACGCAGGATAATGGTCGTCGCTATTCTGAATCCATGTTGTAGTTGAGCTAATAGAGGCCCAATGCAAAAGTTTGTGTAGTAACTACACTGTTGGCATAATGTCTGACCGAGCAGATGGGAAGACAAACAGATTCCAAGCATATGGACATTTACAATTCTAGTTTAATTAGGACTACTTATTTGTTAAGGACTATCTTGCTTTATTAGAATTGTAGTAGGATTAGAAAGCATATTCTAAACACCTATATATACCAGCCGAGCTTGTGGTTGGATGTATGAGAAAAACCGATCAGTTTTAGAGCCTATATTTTTCTGATTAAAGGAAAGCATATTCCAGGAAAACTTGTGTGTGATTGTTTGTGATTGTTCCAGTTATACTTGTTTATGTTCTTGTTTCAGCGCATGTAAACCAGACTTTGTGGACTAGAATTGGTATCAAGAGCCAGGTTATTTAACAGCAGAAGGATCGACAAGGGTTTTAACCAAGAAGGATCACAAGGGTTTCACCAAGAAGTCGATCACAAGGGTTTCACCAAGAAGTCGATCACAAGGGTTTTACTAGGGTTCGACTTAAGCAAGAAGTCGATCAAAGTTTCAAACTTTCGACTTGGTTTACTTGGGCAGGAAGTAAATCACTCGACCTCTAGAACCTAGGGCTGGAAGGCGAACAAACAACACCTGTAACTTACAAAAGGCGTTCAAGAAGGATGGTGCAAGGCGAGTCGAGTCAACCACCTATTGAACATTCTAAAACGGCTCTTCAATGTCCAATGTTAACAAGCACGAACTATAACATATGGGCAATAAGAGTTAAAGCGGTATTCCGAGTCCATGGAATACTCGATGCACTGGAACCAGGGGAAGGAACACAAGTTGTTGCTAAGCAAGATCATATGGCAGTTGCGTTACTTTTCCAGGCGATTCCAGAAGAACTTGTTTTTCAAGTTTCACAATTTAACACAGCCAAAGAAATCTTGGGAGCTTTGAAGACCAGGTATGTGGGTGTTGATCGGGTTCGAGACGCAAGGTTGCAAACCTTGGAGACGGAATTCGAATCTTTAAAGATGAATGTCAACGAATCAATCGATGACTTTGCGGCTAAGTTGGGCAAAATTGTAACTGAAGTCAATAGGTATGTTGCAATTGTTGCCTCAATAGAACAATTTGCTGACTTGAATACTATGTCTTTTCAAGAAGCAATTGGAAGGTTGAAAGCTTTTGAAGGAAGAATGAAGGGTGTTGACACCACTTCTGAAGATCAAGGCAAGTTGATGTTCGGAAGGGCTGAAAGATATGATAAGAAAAGTCGAGGAAGGAATTCCTCTGGTGGCAACGGTAAAGGTCAAAACTTTTCTTCTCAAAACAAATCTCGTGGTAGTGGTCAAGCTAATAACCACAACCGTGGAAACCAAAACAACTCCGGGAGCAATACGGATCAAAAGAAGAACAAAAGTCGAGACCTTTCAAAGATTCAATGCTTCAGATGTGATGAATATGGTCACTTTGCTTCTAACTGCCCTGAACGACGTGAACAAAAGGAAAAGCATGAATCAAACCTTTTGAAAACGGAGGATGATGATGACCCGACACTTTTTATGATGAAAAGCGTTCAAGAAGTAGTTTTCTTGAATGAAGAAAAGATTATCCCAAACCAATTGAATACTAAGCCAAACGAGGAAGACACTTGGTATTTGGATAATGGAGTAAGTAATCACATGACGGGGATCCGAGAATATTTTTCGGAGTTGAATGAGAATATCTCCGGCAGAGTGAAGTTTGGTGATAACTCCTACATCGAGATAAAAGGGAAGGGTTCGATAATCATTGAAGGGAAAACGGGTGAGCAAAGGTTGATCACTGGAGTCTATTACCTACCCGAACTAAAAAGCAACATAATTAGTCTTGGGCAAGCTACCGAAGGCGGATGTGACATTCGTATGAAAGGTAACCTTCTTACTATGCGTGACTCAGATGGCAAGCTTCTGATGAAGGTTCCTAGAACAAGTAATAGACTTTACAAGATTAAGCTCCAAGTTGGAAGTCCGGTGTGTCTCAAAGCAAAGATGGAAGATGATGCTTGGTTATGGCATGCTAGGATGGGTCACATTAATTTCGAGACGATGGAATTAATGGCAAGGAAGGGCATGGTTGAAAATTTGCCAATAATTCATCAAGAGAACAAGTTGTGTGAATCTTGCTTGGTAGGAAAACAAACCAAGAAGGCGTTTCCTAAAGCTGCAAAATTTAAGGCAACACATTCTCTTCAACTTATACATGCCGACCTATGTGGACCAATTTCTCCACCATCCATAGCGGGCAACAGGTACTACATGTGGGCTGAAGGAGTTAGACACGCTACATTCTTGATTAATAGAGTTTCAACTCGAGCTCTAGTTAATCAAACTCCATACGAGGCTTTCAAAGGAAAAAAGCCTAACTTGGAGGGTTTGCGGGTATTTGGATGTGTGGCTTATGCAACGGGAACAAGGCCATATTTACATAAGTTAGACGACAGGTCACCACGACTAATTTACATCGGAAACGAGCCAGGTACAAAAGGTTTTCGAGTGTTCAATCCAAAACTAAAGAAGATAGTGGTATGTCGTGATGCGGAGTTTAATGAGGAACTTGGCTGGAAGTATGTTGCTGGAAGCGAATCACATGAGCTAAACCCAGGTATGTTTGTCATAGAATGGCACGGTTCTATTGATACGGGTTGTGGATTTGTTAACCCAGGTGTGACTGATGAAGTTGAGGCAGAAGATCAAGAGGCTGAAAATCATCATGATGTTGATGAAAATCAACCGGTCAATACCGAACAAGAAGTTCGAATCGAGGCGGGTAATGACCCTAATCCTGTGATAGAAACTCAACCAATTATGAGGCGTTCTTCGAGGGTTTCAACTAAGCCAACTAGATTTAATGACTTTATTATGGGGTCTAGTTCAAGAACCTCAGTTGCTAATGAAGATCAAAATCTACTTTTGATTGAAGATGATGAACCAAAAACGTTCCAAGAAGCAAAAGTCTCAAGCAAGTGGATGGTTGCTATGAAGCAAGAGATTGAGTCTATCGAGAAGAATGATTCATGGGAATTAGTTGAAGCTCCGGTTAATGTTAATCCCATTGGATTAAAGTGGGTGTTCAAAATTAAGAGAAATCCGGATGGTTCAATTAATAAGTTTAAAGCTCGTTTAGTAGTAAAGGGTTATGCTCAAAAGGAAGGAATTGACTATGATGAGGTATTTGCGCCCGTAGCACGGATTGAAACGGTGCGTTTATTGATCTCATTGGCCGCAAAAGAAGCATGGGAGCTACATCATCTGGATGTAAAGTCAGCTTTTTTACATGGAGAACTAAAAGAGCAAGTGTTTGTTACACAACCAGAGGGGTTCGTGAAGAAAGGAGAAGAAAGGAAGATCTACAAGTTGAAAAATGCGCTTTATGGACTTAAACAAGCACCAAGGGCGTGGAATACAAAACTTGATAGAGAACTCAAGCAAATGTCTTTCAAAAGATGCCAACACGAACAAGCGGTGTATGTGAAGAAGACAAACAAGTCAATCTTGATTATTGCAGTCTATGTAGATGATCTCTTAGTAACCGGTTCGAAGCTTAGCGAAATTGGTGAATTTAAGAGACAAATGCAAGAAAGGTTCGATATGAGTGATTTGGGAAAGTTAAGCTATTATCTTGGCATTGAAGTAAAGCTAGAGGATTCGAGTATCTCAATAAGTCAAGAAAGCTATGCAAAGAAGATCTTGAAAGATGATGGGATGCATGAAGCGAATCCTACACAATGTCCATTAGAACCTGGAATGAAGTTAAGCATGGACAAGGAAGGAAGACCAGTTGATGCAACTCTGTTTAGACGACGAGTTGGTTGTTTAAGGTATTTACTACACACTCGACCTGATTTATCTTATTCGGTTGGTTTAGTTAGTCGTTACATGCAAGAGCCAAAAGAATCACATATGGCAGCTGTAAAACAAATACTAAGGTATATCCAAGGTAGTTTGAATTTTGGAATACGATACAACCAAGAGAAAACCAAGGAGTTAGTGGGGTTTAGTGATAGTAGTTTTGCTATGGACCAAGATGATGGTCGAAGCACAACTGGGCACGTATTTTATCTAGGTAAATCACCTATCACTTGGTGCTCACAAAAGCAAAACACGGTGGCTCTATCGTCTTGTGAAGCCGAGTTCATGGCTGCAACTTCAGCCGCGTGTCAAGGGATATGGTTACGTGGGTTGTTGAGTGAAATAACCAGAATGGAAGAGAAAGTGGTGGTCTTATTTGTTGACAACAAATCGGCTATTGCACTTATGAAAAATCCAGTCTTTCACGGGAGAAGCAAGCATATAAACACACGTTATCATTTTATCCGAGAGTGTGTTGAAAGAGGCCAAGTACAAGTTGAATTTGTAAGAGGTGAGTTACAACGTGCTGATATTCTGACGAAAGCTCTCGCAAGGATTAAGTTCAAGGAGATGCAAGAGTTACTCGGAGTTGAAGATCTCCCTATCTCGAGTCAGAAATTAGGGGGGTGAATGTTGGCATAATGTCTGACCGAGCAGATGGGAAGACAAACAGATTCCAAGCATATGGACATTTACAATTCTAGTTTAATTAGGACTACTTATTTGTTAAGGACTATCTTGCTTTATTAGAATTGTAGTAGGATTAGAAAGCATATTCTAAACACCTATATATACCAGCCGAGCTTGTGGTTGGATGTATGAGAAAAACCGATCAGTTTTAGAGCCTATATTTTTCTGATTAAAGGAAAGCATATTCCAGGAAAACTTGTGTGTGATTGTTTGTGATTGTTCCAGTTATACTTGTTTATGTTCTTGTTTCAGCGCATGTAAACCAGACTTTGTGGACTAGATACACATTGATCAAATATATATAATACCAACCATATAAACTCAAAACATAGAAATCTTAATGATCTAACTTCAGTTTTTATAGAATTTTACTTAAATAAAATTATATAGCATCAACGATTTTTGTTGAAAGTGAATTTGGAGACTCAATAAAGATTATGTACAATAGCATACCTTGCACGCCATCCTATACAACATATCTTGCACACCATCCTATACGGTTGTATGTACAATCGAAGAAAGAGCTTGAACTATCAAATTATACGTTGTTATTGAAAGCAAATACATTATTTGACATATAACTATACAATATTTCTGACATTAATTTATATTATTGATTTTATGCACTACATTATGGCGTCTTCATGTGCTCGACCATCTTGAATAAATTTGGTTGTATTCGCCTTACAATAACGGCTAACGCATATACCGGATTGTATCACTTCTTTTACTAAGGAAGAAGAGTTCGTTCTTATCCCACATCGATAATTGAGAAGGAAATGTGTTACTTTATAAAGTGAGGTATGCACGAGTTATACAACATTAGTTTGACGTATTACGTTCTTCATGAAGTAAAATGTTGGTCTGATAAAGGCTATTTTCGGAGCGGAGCTTTTTGAGGGGATGAGCGGTGAACAATGAGCTTTTTGATCTTTAGTGTTGTTTGGCAAAAGAGTTGTCAGCTTTGCTATTTTTTAAGAAAGCTCATTTTCCAATGCTTCTTTAAAAAGCGGTGAGCGATGGATACGGCTACTGCTCACAGCTACTTTTAACAAACACACCCTACCACCCCATCGTGAATAATTTGTACACTTTGTTAGTAATTTTTTAGATTATATAGTCAATAGTTCATGCGTGTTTGGCATGTTTTGTCTCGGCAGCCAGGTTATAAGAAGTAGCTATTTGTAACTTACATTAACATTTTGTCTATGAAACCGTCTAAATTCTCTTCAAAATATCGTCTCAAACAAAAACCGTAACACCAAATTAATGTCTCATCCATTCCGCCATACATACTCCTATGTTTATACATCTTTTCACCTCTTCTTTCCTAAGTTATTTTGCATCATAGGATGGCCGTGTTTGTTGTCTAGGAGTATTTAGTGGCAAGTGTTATGGAACTTGCTTGACGTTGCGGTGAATGGCTGTTGCAGAAAGTTGTGTGGTCGAGGTTCAAGTGTAGTGGACTTGTGGGTCGTGGTTCAATATGCGGTTGATATTGTCGTGGTTTCAAGTGTTATGCCATTCATATGTGTGGGTAAGGTCGTTTCAACAAGTGTTGTGGGCCAAGGTTTGAATGTTTCGATCTTCCATGTAGTTGATGTAAGGAACGTTTGGATAAGAGAAGTTGTTTAGGGTTGTGGTAGTTGTTTAGGGTCGTTTGGTTGTTAAATCATATGCTGTTATTGAAAGAAATCCAGTATTTTACATATAACTACTCCGTATTAAACATGTATGACATTATGGTCAAGTTATCCATACCCTTCCAAAAACATCATTATTTTGTATGAATCATCCTATGGACTATATTATGGCATCTTTATGTGCTAGACTATCTTTAACAAATTTGGTTGTATTCGTCTTACAACAAAAATTAATGCATATACGCTGGTATCACTTTTTTATCAAAGAAGAAGAGTTAGCTTTTATCCCACATCGATAAATGAGAAGAAAATATATTACTTTATATAGTGAGGTATTTACTACTTATTGAAGTTTGGTTTGGTGTATTATGTTCTTCGAGGAATGTTATATCAAAATGATACTTGTATTACTTGTATCATTTTCGAAAACATGTCTCGACAAATTTGTACACTTTGATAACTTTTTACATTCATTGTTGTTTTCTCGTCACTCACTTTTCGTTGTACAACAATTGTAACATTTGCAATCTTTTTATATTCATTTTTTGTTTTTCGTCTCTCGCTTTTCGTTGTAAATATTTGTAACATTTGCTAAAGTTTATACTCTATCGTCTTAAAATAATTGCCCCCGACAAAAAACACACCGTTAAAAAAAATGCATTTTTGCGGGTTTTTCTTTCTTACTTTTTAACGGAATAACATTTTACTCTCAACTAATTAAGTAAGTTATTTTTTAAAGTTTGTAATAATAATTTCAGGCAAGGGAAATATCGTAAACTCGATCAAACTTTTCTATCTATATTTAGTAGTGACAATTAAATTGGGACATCTAAAAAAGAAAACGTACACTATTAATTTGGGACGGAGGGAGTATTATCTTTTGCTTATATCAAGAAAAAAAAATAAGATTTTGTAAACACAGGTGATAAAGAGGGAAGACACTGATTTGAAATTCTTCTGAGTGAAATTAAAAAAATTGTTTGATTCACAATGTCAAAAGGCATATTTACGCTCGATAAGGGTTGTGGTTATCCCATAGCCCATAAAACCGTCACCAATGACAACACCATTCTTTATAGCACTCGGCTTCAGTCCAAATCAGTAACGTGAGGCAAATGTTAGTGACGCAAACTAAGTTAGGCATGAAGAATATAATTAGATACCATATAAGATATATACATTTAATCGAGTATGTTACCTTTGAGGTTGCATGCTGTGAAAAGAACACATGATGATGACCTTTTGCTGCATCGGAATATAATTTTTGTACAATTATGATGTTATACCAAATCACTTATCTATGAATATTTTACCTTTAAAGGGTCAAAAGAAGTAAAATAAAAACAACATTTTATAAGGAAACGGGAAGGCGTCTGAAGTGTCTCTTGAGCGTACCGCATTTACTCCACCATTCGAAATAATATAAGTTTTGTAAATATGATTTGGATACTACTTACAAATACGAAAAAATGGCAAGAAGTGCCTTTCTGCAAACCTGGTCTGTGACTCTGTGTTAGCATGTACAAAATAAGATATCCTTTTATGACCCGTTACCACCCCGCACATTTTGCCATACCTTCCCAACACCAAGATGTCCTCCGTCCACAATGCCTTCTTCAACTACATCAAGACATGCTACTGGCCCATTCTCTATAAATTTCTGTCTCACAACCTCAATTATATGTTGTGCTTGAGATTGGGAACCAATCTTGTCTATTCTATCAAGGGACCGACCCATGGTTTACGCTCCAATGTCTAATGCCCATTTCCTAGAGACTTTAAGCAAGTCTTCAGAAGGTAAAATAGCACCGATTAAAACTAGCTCATTTCTATCTTTAGATAGTATCGTTCTTCCGCTTATGTCACACAAGAAACCTTATCCTATAAGTAGTAGTGGTTTAGCACCTATAGATTACCATTACATATGAGGAGAGACCTAGATAAACATTCCAGTACATTAGTAGGTGTTCGGATATGCAGTTTGAAAGTAATACTTGAAACTCGAAAATTTAGTATCAGTTAGCCAGTCTCCAAAATCTCAATAAGCAAACTTCACAAATACAAAATCTCAATAAGCAAACTTTACACATACAAAATCTTAACAAATCTTGGAACCATGGTAGTATGTAACTTTAACTACCGTATTCTATAACCGAAAATAAAATTGTCCAATTTGAAGTGCTACCTTCCCTTGTGGCATAAGATTTGCTAGCTTTCTTAATTGACTCCTTGATAATGTTGGAGCATTAATGTTAAAGAATCAGAGTTAAGGGTAGTTTAGTGTTAATTGTGTATGGGCTGGGTCAAAACCAACACAATATAACCGTTTATAAGGAATATAACGATTAGAATTGTTTGTATCGTTTACTTTATGTGAAACGGTATGCCTCTTGTTCTTGGCACCGTTTCAAAGCATATATATAGGTTAGAAATCTGTAAAACAAACATCAGTTTCATTCATCAATTGATCAATTCAATGCACACAACATAATCTTTATTATGTTGTGATTATCAATGAACTTCCTTGTCGGTTCTATAGTCTTCGATTCGTTTTTCGTCGATAATTCCCTCCCAATTCACATATTTGTTAAAGTGTATGCTAGATTGTATCACTTTTTTATTAAAAAAGAAAAGTTAGCTTTTATCCCACATCGGTAATTGAGAATAAAATGTATTACTTTATATAGTGAGGTATCTACTAATCAGCTCAGTTGAGTTATGTGTATTATGTTCCTCGTGCATTATAATGTTCACATGACATACGTGTGTCATTTGTCAATATGATGTGCTGATAATTTGTACACATTGCGAGCTTTTTGTATTTGTTTTTTATTTTTCTTCTCTTGCTTTTACGTATTTTTGTTTTTGTTTTCTCGCCTCTCGGTTTTCAACTTTTTCGTTGTAAAAGATTTATAGTTTGCTAACTTTTTATATTCTCACTCGCTTTTATCAAAAGAAAGAAGATTTTATACACAAGGGTGATAAAGAGGGACAGTAATTTGAAATTCTTGGGAGTGAAAATAAAAGTTGTTTGAAATTCTTTGAACCAATAGTTTAATGGCTATAAGGTGTCTTACATGAATATATATTTTTATTTTCCATCTTGTAATAAATTTGCTAAATTTCTACCTTTAATTTTTTTACTAGGTGCAAAATCTCTACTATTTTACAAAGGTCTCTAATCCTCAAGTTCCATTAACATCAAAATTTGAACCAAAGATAACACATATAACTTTTTTCACGCCGGATAAAAATGTGACACTATCATTCATTTACCATATCTTATATTGGGAATAGATCTACTAAGAAGAAAAATAAAAATAAGAAAACGAGAAATGTTTTCAGCCACACATTTCAAATGAAGGAGTAAAATTTCATGAAAGATGCATCTTTTTTTGTAGGTGCATCTGAAATATGCGGCTGTGGTTATTTCTCATCCTTCTCATTTTGCTTTCATTTCTTATTTGATCCTTATTCCACCATTATCTAAACCGTCCTTGACTGTTGAGACGTTGACCTACACAAACAAACCAATAATCACAAACACCACAAATTATTTGCAGCCACTTAGCGCGGTTGACTTGGTAGTACTTGGCTTATTCAAGTCGAGTTGGTCAAGTTACGAGTTGATTGAATCAAGTTCAATCAGTTGTTTTGGGAAAAATAAGTAATAACTGAACAGGAAAAATAAAATTGAATTAATATCCCATTTCTTATTTCTATTATACTGTGGCTCGAAGGTTTAAGAAGGTCTGAATTCGAACTTCGTTGAATAAATAGTTTATTGTTAACATAACTAAAAGTTGAAAACAATTATTGAGAACCAGTTAACTGCGCTCATGAAAAACCTAAAGAATTATAACTTTGATTAATTATCCTAAAGAAAATATCATTCTGTTTCAGCCATTTCCCGATTTTAAGTATCATGTAGATTACACGCGATAAGAGCATCATGAGGCAGTGACTCAAATCAAACTGTCATTTTATAACTATCTCAACATTTTTTTTTCACCGACACACTCAAAAACATCATTCGCACTAACTTAAGCCAAAACTCCAATTTTTGAAACTCACTGTACCAAATTAAAATTGAGACTTAATACAAACCAATTAAAAAAGAAGACAAGATTCTTCATTTGGCTAAAGCAAAATATTTGGCATGTGGTTTGGACCAATGAAGTCTTTGAGAGGGTGTAAGGTGGGTGATCGTTTATGGCCCCAAAAATTTTAGAGGCTCCAAAGTTTGTCCTCTTTAACAATTATATACATGTGTACACATTTTTCACACAAAGACAAAAGGATTTATGAGAAAATATCTTAAATGAATACTAGTAATAAATTGAACGTTTAGATAACAACTAATTGCTTTTTATATTAAATAAACAGTGACACTTTATATATAATATTATTTTTCGAAAGACCTAGCTATGTAATTTCATCAAAAACCCTCAAAATTTCAAAAATTCAAGGACGACCTTGGGTTTTACGAGAGATACCCGGTTAGTAGCTTAGCTTGGCGCAAGGGGAATGTCTAAGGGTGGAAAGGAGCTGAGCCGAGCCCGAGCCAGAGCCTGCCAGAGCTCGAGCTCGAGCTCGGCTCCTTTAATTTTTAAAAAGCCCGAGCTCGGCTTGTTTCGAGCCTTAAATTTAAGCTCGATCTCGGCTCGTGGTATGTTATATAGGCTCGGGCTCGGCTCGAGCTGGGTCGTTTATATGATTTTGCAAAGAAAAGTTAAAGCTTGGCTCGAGCTTGAACTTGGGTCGTAATATATCTTTATTGAGCTCGTTAATATGCTCGAGCTTGACTTGTATATATGTTTAATGCTTATAATATCTTAATGTCGTTTAGGCTCGCGAGCCAAACGAGCTTGTTAATACAAATAAGCCGTAAAAACGTTTATTTATATTTTACGATCTTCTAATGTTTTGTCGATAACAAACGTAAAATCATTTTAACGAAACAAATAAAATACATAAATAGTTTGAGTCAATAGTTTCTTAATACACTTACGTTTTCACATAAAACACTAAAACAAGTATAAGTGATTTTATGATACATATGAACAACAACTAATGTTTACATATTGGGCTAGCATATACTTAAACTAAGTATATACTAAAATGGGTAAAAACAAGTATATACTAAAATGGGTAAAAACAAGCATATACTAAATGGGTAAAAACTAGCAAATGGTATTGACCCATAACCCATGGTTTTATATATACCACTTAACCAAGTTTATTGTATCCTTAAGATACATTGTATCTAGAAAGAAAACAATGGATCAACCCATAACCCATGACCCATGACCCATAACCAAAAATACCCATGGGCAAAGAGGAGCGTTCCACGGATCCCTAGCTTTGTGCTAGCCGGATCCCTTGTGGTACGGAGCCGCGGGATCCGGGGAACAGTAGAAAATTTCCTCTATAAATAGAGAGCCATTTCTTCTTTTCTACTCACAACTTTACACACATACTTCCCCAAGTATTATAACCCTCTAACCTCAGATCCAAGTGATCTATGTAGTTTGTCTTTTGTTTTTGTGTGATTCTCTAGGTTCCTCTTAAAGGCGAGATCACCACTTCCTGAAGACGAGCAAGCTCAAGTCCATGAGTTGCCATGCTTCGTCATCATCAAGACAACTAAGGTTCTCTTGTTGATAGTTTTTTCTTCCTCCGTAGATGTTGGGTTGAAGGCATTAGTGAAGGATGCCGAAAGTGTCAAGACGAAAGCATTAGTGAAAGGTGCTTATCGTTCGTGTCAAAAGCATTAGTGAAGAATTATAAAGATGTCAAGACGAAGGCATTAGTGAAGGGTGTCAAGCGTTGTGTCAAAGGCATTAGTGAAGGATGTCTAAGAATCAAATCAAGTGGCATTTGGGAAGAATGCCTAGGTCGTATAATCGATGAGGTGCATCGTTATACATATAAGTATTTGTTTATTTCCAAGGATGGTGATATCCTTGATGGTGTTGTAACAAGGATTAGATCTCCTTGAGATTAGGTGTTGTGTTGTGAAGGGTAGTAGTTCATCCATAGTAATGAAACTAGGTGCTTAGCCTAGTACCTAATAAAGGGTAGGCGACGTTGTGATAGGATTAGTTCTCCTTGGTGTGAAAGAACTCGGTGGTTAGCCTAGCACCGTATAAAGGGTAGGCGACGTTGTGTTAGGTGTGGTTCGCCTTGGTGTGAAGGAACTAGGTATTTAGCTTTGTACAGGAAAAACGTTAAGCGACGTTGTGACGGCTTCTCCGCATTAAGGAGTTGGTGTAGTGTTTACGAACTCTCGAATAGGTGACTCGGGGAGTGGAGTAGGGCAAGGAAGGTGTCCTTGTAGCCGAACCACTATAAACACTTGTGTCGTGGTGATGTGCTTCTTACTCTTTATCTTTCATTACACGTTTATATATCTATCTATCAACGTCCAACATAAAGCAACCAAATATATTGACATAAGTCGATCTAAATATTTAAAAGGAAGTTTTAAATTGGTAAAACTATTCAACCCCTTTTCTAGTTTTCCACAGAGCTTTGTATGTAAAACTCGGGCTCGAGCTCGATTAATAAACGAGCTGCAACTTAGGACTGTCGCTACCCCCCCCCTCCCGAAATAAACCTCCACCAATGACACCAACTTCCTTTATCAGTAATATTAGGCACCTATCAGTGACGAAACTAAGTTAAGCATGAGGAATTAGATAACGAATAAGATATATACATGAAGCCATCTTTTTGTTACGATGTACATTAAAATACAAGGACTAAAACAAAACTACAATGGTAAATTGGGATTGTGTTATTCTACACAAACAACTTTCGATTTATATCTATACTGAAGTGTTATCTTCCCTTGTGGAATGAGATTTGTGAGCTCTCTTGACTCCTCTATAATTGGTAGCACCATATGATGGGGCTTTGGCTTGCTTTTTTTTCATAAGTGTGATACCTTTTTCCTTCGTTTTTACCTGAAACACGAGGGTCTTGAAAAAAACAACATATCAGTTTTCAAAGGATAACAAGAAACTAACAATAAGTAATATTCGTCCATTTCTAATTAAAAGGTAAAATATATGTGAGTTGAATGTACGGTCAACATATATATTACCTTGAATAAGGGTTGTCGCTATCCCGAATCCATGTTGTAGTTGAGTTTACAGAAGGCCTATGCAAAAGCTTATGTAATAACTAAACGCAACGATCAAATATATATAATACCAACCATTAAAACTCAAAACCTAGTATTTTAATGATCTAGGTACTTCATTTTTAATAGAATTTCACATAAATAAAATTATACAGCATCAACAATTTGTGTTGAATTTTAATTTTGAGACTCAAATATATAACGCGATGTAGATTCTGAGGCTCGTGAAGATATGAGACTCTCTACAATAGCACACCTTGCACATGATAATATACATTTGGGCACAATTGAGGAAAAAGCTTTAACTATCAAATTATATGTTGTTATTCAATACAATATTTTACATATAACTATTAAACATGCATGACATTAATTTATATTAATAATTCTATAACCTATATTAAGGCGTCTTCATGTGCTCGATCATCTTTAATAAATTTGGTTGTATTCACCTTACAACAGCGGATAAAGCATATACAAGCTTATGTCACTTCTTTTATTAAAGAAGAAGAGTTAGCTCTTATCCCACATCCATAATTGAGAAGAAAATTTGTTACTTTATATAGTGATGTATGCAAAAGTTAATCAAATTAGTTTGGTGTATCACCCCATTGTCAATATTTCTGGAATAATTTGAACAATTGGTTAATTTTTAGATTATATAGTCAATAATTCATGCGTGTTTGGCATGTTTTGGTTACTTACAAAATCTATATATGTAGAAGTAGCAATTTGTAACTTACCTTTAAATATGGTCTCAAACGAAAACCGTATCACCAAAGTCCTATCTATTCTGACATACATACTCCTATGTTTATACATCTTTTTCACCTCTTCTTTCCTATATGTTATTTTGCATCATAGGAGGGCCGTGTTTGTTGTCCAGGAGTGTTTAGTGGATAGTGTTATGGGTCTTGCTTGACGTTGCGGGGAATGGTTGTTGCAGAAATCTATGTGTGTTGAGGTTCAAGTGTTGTGGGCTGTGGTTCAATATGTGGTTCATGTTGATGTTGTTCAGGTTAGGTAGTTTCTTGTTACGTCATATTGGTCGGCTCAATTTGTGGTTCGATGCGGTTCAGATCGTTTGTTGTTCATGCGAGTCTTGTGGTTTCATATTGGGTTGTGGATTGTGCCGAAGTACTCAGTTGGGGTCGTATTCTTTGGTTATGTGGTAGAGATCATTTTTTTCCGTCTCAGTAAGTGTCAGTGAGTTGAAGGTCATGAGTAGTTTTGACATATGGTGATCTTACAATTATAGGTTATTCCCTAAGTTAACTGCTTTGACGTATTATTGCGCCACCACTTGATTTGTTTTTGTGACCTGAACTGTTATCGAAAACAAACAAAGTATTTTACATATAACTATTAAACATGTATGACATTGAATTATATGAATAATTATGTGGACTATATTATGGCATCTTCATGTATATTTAATAAATTTGGTTGTATTCGCCTTACAACAATGGTTAGCTTGCATCACTTTTATATCAAAGAAGAAGACTTAGCTTTTATCCCACATTGATAAATGAGAAGAAAATATGTTACTTTATATAGTGAGGTAGGTGTTAACAATTCAAGTTAGTTTGGTGTATTATGTATTTCGTGGGATTTCATGTGCGTATGACACTTGTATCATACGTAACAGGTAAACCCTCAAAAATTTGTATACTTTGTTAACTTTTTATATTCACTTTTGTTTTTTTGACATTTTTTGTTTTCCCGTCACTTCCACCACTAATTTGTAAACTTTGTTAACTTCTTATAATCAATTTTGTTTTTCAACCTCTCACTTTTCTTTGTAGAACAATTGTAATATTTACTAACTTTTTATATTCATTTTTGTTTTTTCGTCTCACTTTTCCTTATAAAAGATTTGTAACATTTGCTTAAGTTTATATCCTCTTTCGCTTTTATCAAAAGAAAGAATATTTTCTAAACAAAGGTGATAAGGAGGGGAAGACATTCATTTGAAATTCTTGGAGTGAAATTAAAAAAATTGTTCGATTCACAATGTCAAAAGTCATATTTACACTGGATAAGGGTTGTCGCTATCCCATAGCCCATAAAACCTTCACCAATGACAACACCATTCTTTATAGCACTCGGCTTCAGTCCAATGTCAGTAACATTTGGCACATGTTAGTGACGAAAACTAAGTTGAGCATATAAGATATATACATTTAATCGAGTATGTTACCTTTGAGGTTGCATGCTGTGAAAAGAACACATCAGGATGACCTTTTGGTCTCTCAGCATATAAATTTTTCCAATTCTAATGTCATACCAAATCAATCATCTATGAATATTTTACCTTTAACGGGTCAAAAGAGGTAAAATAAAAACAATACGGAGTATGTTATAAGGAAACGGGATGAAAGGCGTCTGTAGTTTCTCGTGAGTGCACCACATTCAGTCCGTCATTTGAAATAATATAAGTTTTGTAAATATCTTTTTACATATTACTCTACTTATAAATACCAAACAAATACCAAGAAGTGCCTTTCAGCCAACCCGGCCCGTGTTAGCATGTACAAAGATATATATCCATTTATGACCCGTTACCTAACCCGCCCGTTTTGCCATACCTTTCCAACACCAAGATGTCCTCCGCGCACAATGAATTCTTCAACTACAACAAGACATGCTTGGTAAAGGGGCCCATTCTCTATAACTTTCCGTCTCACAACCTCAACTATCTGTCGTGCTTCAGATTGGGAACCAATCTTGTATGTTCTATCAACGGAGTGGATCATGGTTTACGCTTTTCAGCAATATCTAATGCCCATGGCCTACAGACTTTAAGCAAGTCGTCAGGAGGTACAATAGTATCATTGTTCCACTTATTTCACACAGGAAACCTTCTCCTATAAGTATGAGTAGTAGTGCGGCACCTATAGATTACCATTACATATGAGGGGAGACCTATATAAACATTCCAGTACATTAGTAGGTGTTCAGATACACAGTTTGAAAGTAATACTTGAAACTCGAAAAATTAGTATCAGTTACAAAATCTTAACAAATCTTGGAACCATGGTAGTATGTAACTTTGACTTCTGGATTCTATAACGGAAACCAAAATTTTCCATATTTGAAAAAAGGCAATAGAGCTTTATTAATTTGTTGTTTAAGTCTTCATGTATTAGACCAGATCTATTTGGGGATGTTCTTCGTGTAACTCTTGCATATACTCTCGGTTACAGTAATCCACGATAAGATGTAGGTACACTCTGCAAATACATATTTATATGTTACACATCGAATAAAACTATTTTTTAAATTTGATTCTAGCACAAACACTTTTCAGTCTTCCAAAAAGGTTTTAGGCAAATTGTATGAAGGTATATAGGAGGTTGAGCTACTGTTGTAGAAAACCAAAGATGAATGTTAAGTAATGAATAAGAGTTTGCTTTTTCCCACATCGGTAGTATTATTTTTGGAATCTGAAGTTCCAATTGCCTTATATGCACTTGGGAGTTCCGATTCTTTGCATAATTCATACACTTCGATAGCCTTTTATATTTGGGCAAATAACCTATTAAAGTATCATACTTGTCACAAATGTTAATACGACGTAGCGAATAAAAAAAATAACCCCTTTGCCCCTTCAACTTGTAATTCTTGTCTCTAACAATACATTTTCTCACTTGTGTATCCGGTTCCCTGTTATTGCCACACTTTTTTGCCTATTTGGATTTCCAATGTGGAAACCTCGTACCAACATACACACACCAAATCTTGGTCCCCCACACTTCCATTCATACATGGATTCAAGTACGAGGTTTATTATTTAAAATACAGTTTTCATCTTTATAACCACAAACGTGCACCCTTATCCATTCATACATCATTTTCTTTATCCCCACAACTGTGAAACCCTAAGTCTTTAATAATACCACTTGTGTGTCGTTTTACTCAAATTGGCAAGACAAAAGGTATATTCCATATTTATTTTGAATGTTTTATTACCCCAATTGTGTTAATTTACATTATAAATTAGTCTCTGTGTTAGGGTTTTTTTTTAATTAGGGTTTTGATAATTTTTGTATTATCTCGATTAATACAGGTCATATGGAAGTACCACTAGATGTGGTCTTCAAAATACACTACAATGGTGTATTTATGTTTGACCCTTTAAGGTATGACTTTGGTAAGGACATAATAATGGAGGCATCTTCATCAGATAGGCTTATGTGTAGCCCTCTTTTAGATATATTAGTTGCCAAAATTAAGAATAATATATGGGCTTTGTACATGTGCATTCCTACATTAGACATTGACAGTGGTGGTTTAAAGATAATTGAAAGGGATGTAGATGTAATGTATTTATATGATCAAGCTAAACAATTTCAGATAGTGGAGTTGTTTGTTGCTCATTCCCCCCAGAACTTAGCACCATACTACCACAGGAACCTACGTTTAGATAGTTCAGACTCAGAAGTTACATCCCGGAAAAAGAAACATACCAAGTTGAAAAAAGATGATGGTAATATGTCTTGTGAGGAGTTGATAGCATGGGCTGAGGAAGAATCACAATCGCCTTATTTAAGGTCTCCACCGTTAACAGATAGACCACTAAGAAAGGAATTTGAGGGTAAGGTTACCTTTACTAGAGTTTGGAATGCAGACGATGATTTCACTTACGATTACCCTATGCTTACTGAAGATGAGGTGTTTAGGGAGTATAATGTAGTAGTTGATAATGTAGTGGACAACGTTGTGTATGAATCTGCTAAGGGTAAGGAGAACCAAGATGTTGGTAACGCTATGGTCACTGATAGATATTTGTTATAACTGTTTATAATATTATGCTTTAACACCATAGTATATATGATATGGCTACTAATAAATCTTGTTGTTACACTTGTTTCAGGATTGAGATGCATGATACGCTTGCTGAACCTAATAAGGATACGCTGGTGGAAACTGATTTGAATGCCACAGAGAAATTAGTGGATACTGATAAAAGGGTCGAAGATCTTGATGATTTGCATTCTAATGATGACTCAGATGGAAATTTATTAGACGCGGTGCTTGCTAGGCAAAGAAAATTAGACAAAGGGAGGTCCGTAATGACTAGGAAAAAGAAGATAGCAAGGAAGACCACCACTAATGTTCGTAGACCAGCAGGAGTTGTGATTAGAGACAACACAAATGCACCTGCATCATCAGATTCTGATACAGAAAGTGACGATGACTATGAGAATCCACTTAATTCAGATTCAGAAGGTGAAGCTTTAAAGAAGAAAGATAGTAATGGTCAAGCATCTTCAGGATATACGAGTCTTATGATTCTGCACTCCAATCCGAAAAATCATATGATTATCTAAGCAATGGAGAAGACGAGGTCATCCAATTGAGAAAGATGCTTCTTAATGATGATCAACCTTTGTCTGATGAACCGAAGGAACAAGATGGAAATGATGATGATGCTGAGGATACAAACGATGATGTTCTTTCAGAGGGGCCAACTGGATTAGGTCCATTAGTTAGAGAGCATGAAAGGTATATGCAAGCTTTGTTGAAACATATCAAGGGAAAAGGAGAGGGTATAACAGATCCCTTTGTAGCTGTTCAAAAAAAAAAAAAAAAGGAAGACATTTACCCAATCTATGATGCTGAAACTCATTGGCGATTGAAAAAACCAACCGTAAGTTTTTCAATACATAATACTTATATTTGTTTATCAAACTAAGTATGTCAACAGTTTACGATAAATAATAACTAACTTGTCTGTGTATTTTGACTTTTGATTAGCTTGGACAAAAGTTTCCCGATGTTGACAGTTTTAAAGAGTGCCTTACTTACTATGCTTTGGCCAATGGTTTCTCATTATGGTATGAAAGGAGCACAAGGTCGAAGGTAATTGCAAAATGTGGACAACGAAAAGAGACGCTGAAGGATCCTAGCCTTGGAAAGCAGGCATCATACAACAAGTATCCTTCAGAGACTGGCTGGAAACTGTGATTGCCATGGAGATGTTACGGCAAGATGCTGGGGAGAAGCTACTTTTAGATAATTTCTTTGAACGATAACCATACTTGTGTACGTAGTTTCCATTATGGTAGACTAGTTAACTATAAATGGATTGGTAAGCAATTTGGAGATAAGATTAGGATGAATCCGGATATTACAATTAGCAATATACAGGAACTAGTCTTAAGAAAATACAAATGCAATGTTAGCCGTACACAATGTCGAAATGCTAGGTCATATGCCCTTAACGAAAGAGATGCTACCATCCAGGATCATTATGGTTTACTAACGTCATATGGTAAGGCGTTAGTTGACTCAAATGAGGGTAGCACAGTTAAGGTAGGTGTCATGGTAAATCCTGATGAGAAGACATATTTTGACAGATTTTACGTTTGTTTTAATGGGTTGAAAGAAGGTTGGAAAATAGGTTGTCGTAGAATATTAGCTTTGGATGGTTGTTTTCTAAAAAAACCAAACACTGGGGAAATACTAACTGCGGTTGGGAGAGACGGTAATAACCACATTTTTCCCGTGGCTTGGGCTGTGGTCACGGTTGAGAACAAAGACAACTGGAGTTGGTTTTTACAGTTATTGGGTGACGATTTGGAAATTCAAAGTGAACAAGGCTTGACTATAATGTCTGACCAACACAAGGTATGTTTCATTACTGTTTATACTAATTAGCATATAATGTTATCATTTGTAATATGCATAGTCATAAATGTTATTCTTGTATTTGGACCAGGGTTTGATAGAGGCTGTGAAAGAGGTGATGTCCTTGGCAGAGCATCGTCAATGTGCTCGTCACATTTATGAAGGTTTTCGGAAACAATTCCCTGGTGTGGAGTTTAGGCAATTGTTTTGGGCTGCTTCAAAAGCATCATATCCGCCCTTACATAACAAAGTAATGGAGAAGATCAAAAGGGCTAATCTAAGAGCATATGACTTCTTAATAAAGAAAGATCCAAAGAGTTGGTCAAGGGCTTTCTTCAGGGAAGGAGTTTGCTGTGAAGCTATAGAAAATGGGTTTAGTGAATGCTTTAATGCAGTGTTGGTAAGTCTAAGGCACAAACCCATAATTACAATGCTCGAATCAATGCGGGTTCTTGTTATGGAGAGGATGCATACAATGAGGGTCCTTATGGAAAAGTGGAAAGGAGATATATGCCCAAATATTCAGAACATCTTGGAGCATTCAAAGGATCAGCAAAGGTAACCTTGAATTTATCATTATAATGTTTTGTTCTGAGTTATTTTGACTGTTGTCAATAATGTTAATAAATGTATATACTATTTGGTGTATTTGCCTTTTAACAGGTTTTGGCATGTTGTGTCATGTGGGGGAAACAAGTTTTAAGTGAGGAAAGGATACGATGCTTTCAAGGTAGATGAGCCAAACCGGACGTGCTCTTGCAGAATGTGGCAAATATCAGGTTTGCCTTGTTACCATGCAATAGCTTGTATTTTTAAGTTGAATAGGAAGGCTGAGGAATATGTCCCGGAATGTTTTAGGAAGGATAGGTACTTATTAACATATGGCCAATATATGAAACCAGTTGATGGGATTGATTTTTGGCAAGATGTTAGTCACCTTTCTAGGATTTTAGGACCAATCCCTAAGACAATGCCTGGTAGACCTAAGCGAAAAAGGGTTAGGGCATCCCATGAAAAGAAATCGACAACTAAGATCAAGAGGGCGGGATTGTTATGACTTGCCAAAACCTGGCTGAAACTGGGCATAATAGGAAAGGATGTTTAAACCAGCCCAAACCCGCTCCGTTTAAGGAAAAAGGCAAAGCGGGAAGACCATTCAAGAAAAAAAAACACTGAAACACAGTTGGTAGATGACCATGACATACCTAGGTTTGTTAACACTCATATAAATGAATTTGAAATGGGAGCTACAAACATGAGAGGTGTGTTAGGTGATGGTAGACTGTTTTACTTGGGAAAACAAAAGACAGAAAAGGGGTGGTGCTAGTGTCGATAAGGGTCACTTGAAAATGAGAGGAGGTAGAACCAAAAGTGGTAGACTTATTCCGGCTCAAAGGCTCGCCAGGATGGGAACGTGGTTGGTTGCGGATGGTGCTACTTCTGATACCATTGAGGATGAACAACGTATGTATTTTGGTATGCCTGGCAGAACTGGGAGAGCTAGTAACGAGCCAAACATAGCAGGTACTTGTGAGTAAACAAAATTTTGTAAAGCGTTACGTTTATTAGCTGTAACAGATAAGCCTGATGTACATTTATTTTGTAATCTATTAATGATAGATACTCAAGAATCTCAAGTGGGTGGGTCAGTGAATTTGCCAAGTAACGTTATAACTAGATCACGGAAAGCTGCAACATCGGAGATTGTTGAAGTCTGAAGAATGCCAGGAGGAGCAACGGGTGGAGCAAGGGGTGGTAGAGGAGGCAGAGGCGGAATAAAACAATTGCTTGGAAGAAAAACCATGCCAGCTGAAGCCCAACCAGTGCAACATACTAGAGGAAAAAGTGGACCTAAATTGCTACCACCAAGGTTGCCTAGTCAATGAATTCTTAGTAAGAAGCTATCTGCACCACCTAAAGGGCCTAGTTCTAGTGTGGACAATAAAATAGTCCTGGACTAGAGCCTTAAAAAGCCCCAATTGTTAATTGTATATATAATTAGCATGCCCTATTTTGTTCATGGAAGGGCCAGGTTTACTTAGTAACCTAAACTGTATAGATGCAGCATTGCTTATTGCCACTATTTAGATGTGTAACATAGTTGATGTAGTGCTGCTTTTTATGCCACTACATAGCCCTATTTTGTGTATTTAAGGGATTTTTAACAAACATTATATGCAGTGTTCTGGATGTAACAGTTGATGGTGCTGAAGCACAAACTTTTTGTTATGAAAGAACACCTTTGGTGTATGTTTATGGTATCTTATAAGTTGTATTATATGCTTTGGATTCTGGTGTAGCTAAGAAGTTTGTTGGTTCAAAAGCAAATAGGTGAAATGAAAGGTTGTATGATTTTGTACATGTGTTAGTTAATATAAGGATTTTAGAACCAATGTGTTCTGGACATATAGTTAACCTCATGTACTGTATGTGCTGCAATTTTTTTTAATGAGCCTATATCAGTATACAAATGAATGCAATACTACACACATGATTCATAAACTTGTGACCATAAATCTTATAGACATGAAACTTATGATAATATACAACAACACAGTTTCGATAAGTTGCCTAAAATACCATGCCATATATCATACAAAACAAGCAACATTTCTTGAATTGGTCCATAATACAAATACATTAACCTACATACATTAGTATATAACAAGAGACACTAGTTTCTATCTAGTGTCTTACAGAAACAGCCAACATAACCACAATGAAAAACAAAACCATGACCATGAAGCATACGCAACCACCCAAGAACATGTCATACATTTTCCCCTTCATCTTCAGGTCATTCAATTCTTTGTAAATGAGTTCCACAGGTAAAGCATCATTCTGATTCTTTTTGTCCTTATGGAGCCTATACATGAGGTCTTTGTAGTACAGTAACGGTAACTCATCATCAAGGAAACCATAGACCTCACATTTTGAATCCTTATTCTTTACAAACACATTAAACACTAATGATTAGCATAAGCCTAAAACATGAAACAAGTAACATAAATGTTTATGAGTCTACTACTTACACGTGTTGGACACGATTTGAATCTTCGACCAGGATTCTCAGGCGTCCAAGACACCTGTTCATAGATTGGGTGCATACATTTACAATGATTCAAACGTGCAATTTCTTCTTTGGTATATTTCCTTCTACTATAACGAGTAGAAGAAGAAGACGAGGTCATTTAATTAACAAATTGTTTGTAAACAAAACACTAATGGGGAATCGGTTGTCAATTTAGAGTGGATTGCAAAAGATCAAAATTAGGGTTTATGTTGGGAGTGAATTTGGGAAAGTGAAAGGGGGAAAATGGAAGACAGAGAAAAAAAAATAAAAAACGTTGATATACGTTGAGTTGGAAATGTGAGGTGGACAAGAAACCTGTGACTTGGACACAACCGGGAATTAAAGGTTGTCAGTGTATGATTCAAACGTTGGTGGACGAGAAAAATAGTCAAAGGGGTTATTTTTTTATTCGCTACGTCGTACGAACTTTTGTGACAAGTATGATGCTTTAATAGGTTATTTGCCCTTTATATTTCCGTCTCACTTTTTTGTTTCTAACTTTTTCTTTATTTTTTCATTTTTCATTGTAAAAGATTTGTAATTTGTTAACTTTTTACGTTCTCTTTTGCTTTTATCAAAAGAAAGAAGACTTTGCAAAGAAATGTGATAGAGAAATAAGGCATCGATGGATGAAGATAATTATTTAAACAAACTTATTTTTTAGTCTTTTCTGAATGGCCCAAACATTACACAAAGCCATCTTTTGGTTCCGATGTATGCTAAAACACAAGGAGTAAAATGGAACAACGATGGTAAAATGGGATTGCATTATTCTACACAAAACAACTTTCAATTTTTATCTATAGTCAAGTGTTACCTTTCCTTGTGTAAATTTTGGCACGCACAAATTTTGAGACTCAAATATATATTAGGGTGTAAGTTTTGGAGCCCCTAAAGATATGAGGCTATGTACAACAATACACCATTGTAGACGGTTGGGCCACAAACGGAGAAATAGCTTGAACTATCAAATTGTATGTTGGTATTGAACAAGGTTGCAAAAATCGCGAATCGGTAGTGAGGCGGTCGACCCCCCTTAGCTTGTAATCGGTCTAGGCGGGATTAATCGGTGATTAATCGGATTGACATTTTTGGCAAGTTTTGTGTATTTTCGGCGAGTTTTGGGTATTTTCAGAAATATTTTCCTTAAAAACATCTTGTAATAGATATAAAATATGACTATAAGTGATTACATTTGTTCAGGGTTGCAAAAATAGCAAATCGGTGATAAATCGTATTGGCATTTTTGGCAAGCTTTGGGTATTTACGACGAGTTTTGGTATTCCCGACAAGATTTTCTTAAAAAAACATCTTGTAATAGATATAAATAGTGACTAAAACTAATTTATGGTAAGTTTAGGGTATTTCTAGCAAGATTTACAAGTTTTTTCCAATTTATTTGAACGATTTAAAAAACTCGGCAAGGTCGGTGGCCCAGTAGCACCTAATCGGTGATTAATCGGCCTTGTAGACCTTTTTTTGCAACACTGGTATTGAATATAAATACAATATTTTACATATGACTATTAAAGATGTATGACATTAATTTGTATGAATCATTCTATGGACTATATATATTATGGCATCTTCATGTGCTAGACCATTTTAAGTAGTTTTGGTTGTAATCGCTTTACAACAACGGTTAAAGTATATACTAGCTTCAATCAGTTTTTATATTAAAGAAGAGCTAACTTTTGTAATATGTGTCTTTATATACTGAGGCATGTACTAATTATGTAAGTTGAATTTGGTGTAGTATTTGCGTTGAATACAATGATGACGTTGTTAACTTTTTTAGTCACTATATGTATTATGTCCTTCGTGGGATATAATGATGTCCTAATACATATATCAAACATGTTAACCATTTCATGAATAATTTGGACACCTTGTTAACTTTTTATAGTCAATAATAAGATACGAGTGTTTGGCATGTTTTAGTTACTTACCAACGTCTCATCCATTCCCTCGTGCATACTCCTATGTTTATAATTTTTTCACCACTTTTTTCCTATGTTATTTTGCATCATAGGAGGGTTGTACTCCAGCGAGTGTTTAGTGGCATGTGTAATAGGTCTTGCTTGACGTCGCAGGGAATGGCTGTTGCAGCTGCAAGGGACGAGGTCCAAGTGTTGTGGGTCGTGGTTCAATATTCGGTTGATAAGGCGTGGTTTCAAGTGTTATGCCATTCATATGTGGGTAAGGTCATTTCAACAAGTGTTGTGGGCCGAGGTTTGAGTGTTGCGGATCGTAGTTGTAAGGTTGTGGGTCGAGTTGGCACAGATCGGTGTGTCGTTTGTGCTGGGTTATGTAGTTTAGATCGGGTTGTGGTCATGTTGATGTGGTTCAACTCAGGTAGTTTCATGTTTACGTCATATGGGTCAGCTCGATTTGTGGTTCAATGCGGTTCAGATTGGTTTGTTGTTAACGCTGGTCTTGTGGTTTCATAGGGTTGTGGATTGTGTCGATGTACTCAGATGGGGTCGTTTTTGTTGGTTATGTGGTTATGATCTTTTTTGTCATCTCAGTAAGGGTCGGTTTGTTGAAGGTGACGAGTAGTTTTTACAAGTGTTAGTCTTGAAATGATATGTCTTCACTAAATTAACTGCTTCTAAGTATGTCTTGAAATGATATGTCTTCTAAGTATAATCACGCTACCACATGATTTGTTTGTGTGACCGAAACTGTTTGATTTGAAGTGATGCCAGGTTTTAGTGTCAAGGTTGTGGTAGCTTGGTTTTCCACCCGTTTCCATGCTTCAAATTGGGTGATGCTCTTATGTGGTCTTGAAATGATATGTGTTCACTAAATTAACTGCTTCTAAGTATAATCACGGCACCGCATGATTTTTGTGTGTGACCGAAACTGTTTGATTTGAAGTGATGACAGGTTTTAGTGTCAAGGTTGTGGTAGCTAGGTTTTCCACCCGTTTCCATGCTTCAAATTGGGTGATGCCCTTATGTACAGTTGACGAGGGTTCCTCCTTTAATTGTTTCGATCTTCATGTAGTTGATGTAAGGATCGTTTCGATAAGAGAAGTTGTTTAGGGTCGTGGTAGTTGTTTAGTGTTGTGGAAATGTTTGGTGTCATAATAGTTTTTTAGGGTCGCTTGGTTATTAAATTATATGTTGTTATTGAAACAAATCCAGTATTTTACATATACTAGTAACTCTTAAACATGTATGACATTAGGGACAAGTTATTCATACCTTTCCAAAAACACCGTTAATTTGTATGAAACATCTGATAACATTAATTTGTATGAATCATCCTATGGACTATATTATGGCATCTTTACGTGCAAGACTATCTTTAATAAATTTGGTTGTATTCACCTTACAACAAGAGTTAATGCATTTACGCTTGTATCACTTTTTTATTAAAGAAGAAGAGTTACATTTTATCCCACATCGATAAATGAGAAGAAAATATGTTACTTTATATAGAGGTATGTACTATTTATTTATGTTGAGTTTGGTGTATTATGTTCTTACTTGTATCATGTACGATATTGCATCTTGAAAAATTTGTACATTTGTTAACTTTTTATATTTATTTTGGTTTTCTCGAGTCACTCACTTTTCGTTGTAAAACAATTGTAACATTTGGTAATTTTATATATTCATTTTTTGTCTTTCGTCTCTCGCTTTTCGTTGTAAAATATTTGTAGCATTTGCTAAAGTTTATACTCTATCGTCTTAAAATAATTGCCCCTGACAAAAAACACACCGTTAAAAAAATGCATTTATTACGGCTTTTGCTTTCTTACTTTTTAACGGAATAACATTTTCACTCTCAACTAATTAATTAACATATTTTTTAAAGTTTGTAATAATAATTTTAAGCAAGGGCAATATCGTAAACTCGATCAAACTTTCCTATCTATATTTAATAGTAGACAATTAAATTGGGACACGTAAAAAAGGAAACGTACACTATTAATTTGGGACGGAGGGAGTATTATCTTTTGCTTATATCAAGAAAAAATTAAGACTTTGGAAACAAAGATGATAAAGAGGGAAGACATTGATTTGAAAATCTTCGGAGGGAAATTAAAAAAAAGTGTTTGATTAACAATGTCAAAAGTCATATTTAAACTGGATAAGGTATGTCGTTATCCCAGAGCCCATAAAACCTTCACCAATGACAACACCATTCTTTATAGCACTCGGCTTCGGTCAAATATCAGTAAAGTTGGGCACATGTTAGACTGTTAGTGACAAAAACTAAGTTGAGCGTGAAGAATATAATTAGATAACATATAAAATATATACATTAAATCGAGTGTGTTACCTTTGAGGTTGCATGCTGTGAAAAGAACTCATTAATTATATGACCTTTTCTTCGGAAACTACAAGCCTGTTACAATCCTTGGCCTTCTTAGGATAGAAATTTTGTATAATTCTAATGTCATACCGAATCACTTATCTATGAATATTTTACCTTTAATAGGTGAAAAAAGGTAAAATAAAAACAATATGCTATAAGGAAAACGGGATGAAAGGCGTCTCAAGTGTCTCTTGAGTGCACCACATTTTACTCCATTCTTTGAAATAATATAAGTTTTGTAAATATCTTTTACATACTACTTATATATACAAAAAAAAAAAAAAAAAGAGGCTAGAAATGCCTTTGAGGCTTTCAGCCAACCCGGCCCGTGTTAGCATGTACAAATAAATATATCCTTTTATGACTCGTTACCGAACCCCCCATTTGGTAAAAGAAAATATATCCTTTTATGTGTGAAGTGGTCCATTCTCTTAAATTTCTGTCTCACAACCTCAATCATCTGTTGTGCTTCAGATTGGGAACCAATCTTGTCTGTTCTATCAAGGGACCGGACCCATGGTCTACGCTTTTCAGCAATGTCTAATGCCCATTGCCTAGAGACTTTAAGCAAATCTTCAGGAGGTACAATAGCATCGATTTGACCTAGCTCTTTTCTGTCTTCAGATAGTATCATCGTTAGGCTTATCTCACGCATGAAACGTTATCCTATAAGTATGCGTAGCAGTGTAGCACCTATAGATTACAATTACATATGAGGAGTGTAGCACCTGGAAAAACATTCCAGTACATAAATAGATGTTCAGATACGCAGTTTGAAAGTAACACTTGAAACTCGAAAAATTAGTATCAGTTACAAAATCTCAACAAATCTTGGAACCATGGTAGTATGTAGCTTTAACTACTGGATTCTATAACCGAAAACAAAATTTTCTATATATGAATAAAGCAATAAAGCATTCTTAATTTGATGTTTAAGTCTCCAGGTATTAGACCAAATCTATTTGGCGATGTTCTTCGTGTAACTCTTGCAGATACTCTCGGTTATAGTGGTCCACGATAAGATGTACGTTCACTCTGCAAATACATATTTATATGTTACACATCGAATAAAACTATATTTAAAATTTGATTCTAGCATCTTTATTCACAGAAATCAAATCATACTTTTAGTTGGGGTTGAAATGGGCCAGGTTGGAGGTTGAGCCACCGCAAACACTTTTCAGTCTTCCAAAACGGTTTTAGGCAAATTGTATGAATGTATATAGGAGGTTGAGCTACTGTTGTAAAAAACCAAAGATGAATGTTAAGTAATGAATAGGAGTTTGCTTTTTCCCACATCGTTATATGAGAAAAAAATATATTGCTTTATATAGTGAGGTATGTTTAAATCTTACAATTTAAGTTTGGTGTAGCATGTTATTCTTGGAATCTGAAATTCCAATTGCCTTATATGCACTTGCAAGTTCCGATTCTTTGCATAATTCCTACACTTTGTTAACTTTTTATATTTCCGTCTCACTTCTTGGTTGTAAAAGATTTGTAACATTTCCTAACTTTTTTATATTTCCATCTCACTTTTTTGTTGTAAAACATTTGTAACATTTCTAACTTTTTATTTTCACTTTTTGTTTATTTTTTCATTTTTCATTGTAAAAGATTTGTAATTTGTTAACTTTTTACATTCTCTTTTGCTTTTATCAAAAAGAAAAAAAGAATTTGCAAAGAAATTTGATAGAGAGATAAGGCATCGATGGATAAAGATAATTATTTAAACAAACTTATTTTTCAGTCTTTTCAGAATGGCCCAAACATTACACAGAGCCATCATTTGGTTCCGATGTACGCTAAAACACAAGGAGTAAAACGGAAACGCGATGGTAAACTGGGATTGCGTTATTCTACATAAAACAACTTTCAATTTTTATCTATAGTCAAGTGTTACCTTCCATTGTGTAAGTTTTGGCAGGCACACATTTTGAGACTCAAATATATAACATGGTGTAAGTTTTGGAGTCCCTAAGATATGAGGCTATGTACAACAATACACCATCGTAGACGGTTGTGCCACAAACGGAGAAATAGCTTGAACTATCAAATTGTATGTTGGTATTGAATATAAATACAATATTTTACATATGACTATTAAAGATGCATGAAATGATATGTGTTCACTAAATTAACTGCTTCTAAGTATAATCGCGCCACCACATGATATTTTTTTGTGACCGTGTTGGGAATTATATTTGAGTTGATTGTGACAAAATATGAAAGATGAAGGACTTATGAAGACAATTGATGAAGAAAGAAAGACAAGGGACTTACTTGTTAAGGAAGACTTTATTATTTAGTCCCTAGTAGTCAATTGTAACCCCAGACTCTCTAGTATATAAAGAGAGGCAAATAATTAGCACCAAAGGTGTGTGTGTGTACAAGCGTTAGGGGAGAACGCCTAGGGTGATGGTTAGTTAGTTAGTTGCTAGGCCTATGTTCATGTAAACGCCTAGGTTAGTGTCTAGTGGTAGAGATGATGACGAAGAACTTTGTTAATAATAACAAACGATGTTTTCTTATTCCACTGTGCATTATAATCATTGTTATTATTATCCCCTAGAGCTCATAAACGATCTTAACAGACCGAAACAGTTTGATTTGAAGTGACGACAGGTTTTAGTGTCAAGGTTGTGGTAGCTAGGTTTTTCACCCGTTTCCATGCTTCAAATTGGGTGATGACCTTATGTAGTTAGGTGGTATGCTCGGTACAGTTGACGAAGGTTCCTCCTTTAATTGTTTCGATCTTCATGTAGTTGATGTAAGGATCGTTTCGATAAGAGAAGTTGTTTAGGGTCGTGGTAGTTGTTTAGTGTTGTGGAAATGTTTGGTGTCATAATAGTTTTTTAGGGTCGTTTGGTTATTAAATTATATGTTGTTATTGAAACCCCGTATTTTACATATACTAGTAACTCTTAAACATGTATGACATTAGGGACAAGTTATCCATACCTTTCCAAAAACATCGTTAATTTGTATGAAACATCGATAACATTAATTTGTATGAATCATCCTATGGACTATATTATGGCATCTTTACATGCATGACTATCTTTAATAAATTTGGTTGTATCCGCCTTACAACAAGAGTTAATGCATATACGTTTGTATCGCTTTTTTATTAAAGAAGAAGAGTTACCTTTTATCCCACATCGATAAATGAGAAGAAAATATGTTACTTTATATAGTGAGGTATGTACTACTTATTTAAGTTGAGTATGGTGTATTATGTTCTTCGAGGAATGTTATATCAACATGATACTTGTATCATGATGTTATTGCATCTTGAAAATTTTATACACATTGTTAACTTTTTATATTTATTTTTGTTTTCTCGTTACTCACTTTTCGTTGTAAAACAATTGTAACATTTGGTAATTTTATCTATTTATTTTTTGTTTTTCGTCTATCGTCTTAAAATCCCCTGACAAAAAACACACCGTTAAAAAAATGCATTTATTACGGTTTTTTCTTTTTTACTTTTTAACGGAATAACATTTTTACTCTCAACTAAATAATTAACTTTCCTATCTATATTTAATAATTTTAAGCAAGGGCAATATCGTAAACTCGATTAAACTTTCCTATCTATATTTAATAGTAGACAATTAAATTGTGACACCTAAAAAAGGAAACGTACACTATTAATTTGGGACGGAGGGAGTATTATCTTCTGCTTATATCAAGAAAAAATTAAGATTTTGTCAACAAAGATGATAAAGAGGGAAGACATTGATTTGAAAATCTTCGGAGTGAAATTAAAAAAAAAGTGTTTGATTAACAATGTCAAAAGTCATATTTAAACTGGATAAGGGTTGTCGTTATCCCAGAGTCCATAAAACCTTCACCAATGACAACACCATTCTTTATAGCACTCGGCTTCGGTCCAATATCAGTAACGTTGGGCACATGTTAGTGACAAAAACTAAGTTGAGCGTGAAGAATATAATTAAATAACATATAAAATGTAGACATTAAATCGTGTGTGTTACCTTTGAGGTTGCATGCTGTGAAAAGAACTCATTAATTATATGACCTTTTCTTCGGAAACTACAAGCCTGTTACAATCCTTGGCATTCTTTGGATAGAAATTTTGTACAATTCTAATGTCATACCGAATCACTTATCTATGAATATTTTACCTTTAATAGGTGAAAAAAGGTAAAATAAAAACAATATGCTATAAGGAAAACGGGATGAAAGGCGTCTCAAGTGTCTCTTGAGTGCACCACATTTTACTCCGTTCTTTGAAATAATATAAGTTTTGTAAATATCTTTTACATACTACTTATATATACAAAAAAAAAATGGCAAGAAATGCCTCTTAGGCTTTCAGCCAACCCGGCCCGTGTTAGCATGTACAAAGAAATATATCCTTTTATGACTCGTTACCCAACCCCCCATTTGGTAAAAGAAAATATATCCTTTTATGTGTGAAGTGGCCCATTCTCTTAAATTTCTGTCTCACAACCTCAATCATCTGTTGTGCTTCAGATTGGGAACCAATCTTGTCTGTTCTATCAAGGGACCAGACCCGTGTTCTAAGCTTTTCAGCAATGTCTAATGCCCGTTTCCTAGAGACTTTAAGCAGATCTTCAGGAGGTACAATAGCATCGATTAGACCTACTCTTTTCTGTTTTCATATAGTATCATCGTTAGGCTTATGTCACGCATGAAACCTTATCATTTAAGTATGCGTAGCAGTGTAGCACCTATAGATTACAATTACATATGAGGAGTGTAGCACCTGGAACAACATTCCAGTACATAAATAGATGTTCAGATACGCAGTTTGAAAGTAACACTTGAAACTCGAAAAATTAGTATCAGTCACAAAATCTCAACAAATCTTGGAACCATGGTAGTATGTAGCTTTAACTACTGGATTCTATAACCGAAAACAATGTGAACCAATAATCTTTATCTTAATGCTTCTTATGTATTTATTATTAGACGAGGGATTAAACTCGCCACTTAGAAACTTAATAACTGAAAAGCAGTTATGGATGGCGGTTACAAAACCGAACCATCATGATGGTTGGATAGCAACGATCAGATTGTATATATACATACACATTTGTAACATTTACAAAATAATAGACAATTTTACTTATTCATTATACTTTACATTTGCAATCTACATATCATTGATCTAGAGTTGGGACAACAATTGGCATCAAGAGCATAGGATTACACCTTCGTTTTTGATTACAAACATAATCACACGCAAGGAAGAAGACCCAAGGAGAACACGCGCAGAAAAACAAAACTGTTTTTCATACACTTTGAAAACAGAATTTTCATTCGGAAAACTTTCTGTTTTGGTGACAAGTTTTTGTTTACTCTTTACTTCCAAGAGGAACAAACGTGAATAAGGATACGTAGAAGATAGTGCACGATCGTTTACGTAGGGGATTGCAAACGTGTTACACCAAACGGATTGGTGGGGAAAACTGTGTTGGCAACAACATAGGGAAGGAAGAAATTCAAACACTACGTTTTGGTAATAGGAACAAGTGGGTTAAAACTTTGTGAAACCGGGTTAAACAAGAACACAAAGGGAGGAAGACGCGGGAAACGTTGTTGTGGAAAAGGATACGTACGTGATAGAAGAAGAAGCTCTCAAGATTGTGTGGAGTAGTGTCGGGACAACACAAGGAAAACAACAACGAAACAAGATCAGAAGCAGAACTAGATTTTTTGCTTCGGAGATTTTTTGATACCATCTCGGTATCATAATTGTGCGTGGGAAGTTTGATATCGGAGTATAGATATCAAATAACGTACAAGGGAAAGATTAAACGTGTATAGTGTGGAGGAACAAGAAAAGAAAACAATTTTGTTTTCGGGCTTGTTGGAAAAGAGATAACTCGACATAAGTTATTTCTCATATTCGAAGTTTGGAAGACAGAAGTTTCAAAAGAAGTCCGAGACTTCTTGGAGGGAAAACAGAAAATTCAATTACGTGAAGATTTGTTCTTGTACTAGTCGGACACAAAGGGATTCGACAAGATTTTTGGTGTTTGTGGTCGGAGGGAAACAAAACACAACGAGGCAAAGAACATCAGGGGTATGAGGCAAGGAAAAGGGAACCAAAGCAACGTTGGTAAATGATTACTACTAACGGAAACAAAAGAGAATACATTAGTATTCATCGGATATACGAGGTCACAAGTTAAACTCTTTCTGGATTTCATTACTTTTACATAGTATAGAATAGTATAGAATATCTTATTTCATACTATTAGGAAATCCTGAAAACTATTTATTGATCCCGTATTACTAGGATTCCCGGAAGATTAGAAATTTCCATACTTTATAGAAAAACCACACTAGGAAGGATAAATCTTATTGAATTAGAAAGTGAAGATTCTAAACACTTTCAAAATGACAACCGACGATATAGCAACCACATCAACTGTAACTGTAACAAAACCCGTAACACCTATTGCACAATATCAATGCCCTAAGTTGAAAACCACAAACTACACAGTTTGGGCTATACAAATTAAGGTTATACTAGAGGCACATGGCTTATGGGAAGCAATAGAACCAAAGCTAGATACACCGCTTGTTGATAAGAAGGAAAAGGCAACGCCCTTCCTATATCAAGCATTGACGGAAGATGTGATCTTACAAGTAGTGGGTTGTAAGACGGCAAAGGATTTATGGGATTCGTTGAAGAAAAGACACATTGGAGAAGATAGAGTCGAGAAAGCACGATACAATCATTGATGATTGGGTTTAACTCACTTCGGATGAAAGAAGATGAGACGGTGGATGCATTTATTCTAAACTAAACGGCTATGCCACGAAACAAAAAATTAGGGAAAACTTTGGATGAATCATTTTTAGTTCAAAACTATTAGACTCCACACCCGATAGGTTCATTGGATAGTAGCATCCATAGAACAAACAAGCCTCGGCGACATCACTTTAGATGAGATCATTGGAAGACTCAAGGCATTTGAGGAAAGGATAAAACTCGGAGGAGGACAAGTAGAAAGCGGAAAACCTATTAGCACATGGCGAACACTCGAAATAAGCGTTTTACAAAGCGCGGAGGAAAATCAAATTTCTTACGAGGAGCTGGCGAATAAAAATAGAACAACCCCAAGGAGGGAACTCTAATTATAAGGAGAGTTCGGATAAGAATAGAGATGAGTGGGATGTGAGCAAGATAAAATGCTATAGGTGTCACAAAATGGGACATCTTAAAAGGCGAAAACCAACACCTCGGGAACAATCAAACCTTATCTTAGAAGGCGATGAACCATCACTATACTATGCACCGAACACAAAGGAAGTGTTGTTGAATGAAGAACAAATTCAACCAAAAGAAATATGCTATTGGGATACAAGCATATGGTATTTAGATAATGGTGCAATTAACCATCACTTAGGATAAAGAGTCATTTTAGGGATATTGATGAAAGCTAACGGGGCAATGCGTTTTGGAGATGGATCGTATGTGAGATAATGGGTAGAAGGTCTATCTTGTTAGGGTTGTAAGAACCGAGGCGAAAGAAAGTAGTATCAGGAAGTATACTACATACCAAACCTCAAGAGCAACATACTTAGTCTAGGACAACTTACGAAAATAGGTTGTAAAGTCATCATGGACGGAAACAAGTTGACTTTGTATGATAAGAACAAGAAGTTGTTGATGAAAGTAGAAAGATCTAAGAACCGACTCTACAAGATACAATTCTGAGATAGAAGCACCTATATGTCTCTTAGCAAATATAGATAACCAAGCATGGTTATGGCACGCTAGATTAGGTCATCCGAACTTTGTGATATAAACAAGATGACTAGGAAAGGTCTAGTAGAAGGAATTCCAAGGATAAATCATGTGAGGCCATTTGTAGCATGTTTATTAGGAAAACCACAGAGAACACCATTTCCAAACCAAGCTAAATTCAGATCAAAGAACCCGTTGGACTTAGTATATGGAGACCTTTGCGGTCCATAAGCCCAGCAGCACTCGGGCAAGAAATTCATTTTCTTGTTAGTGGACTGATTGTACACGTTTTATGTGGAGCTACTTTCGACATCGAATTAGGCATTTAGTACATTCAAGGAATTTAGTGAAGATAGAAATGGAGATGAAATTGAATCAGGGATGCTAAGAATGGATAGAGGTGGTGAATTTACATCAAATGAATTCACAAGGATGCTTGTAAGGAAAGCGGAATAGCCACGGTTGATTGTGACGCATTCCCCAGAATGGAGGTAGTGGAGAGAATAGGACTGATGTTATCAACCACTAGGAGTATGATGAAAGCAATGAAGTTACCTTTAACCTTTTTAGGCGAAGCGTTAAACATGCTATATACATACTCAACGGGGTACCTACTGAGGGCCCTAATAGATAAAACTCCATATGAGGCACTATGAGAAAACCAAACTTGGAAAACCTAAGAATATTTGGATGCACAACTTATGCGAAGATAACAATACCTCACTTAAAGAAGACTGACGTACCATTAGTTTACTTAGGAGTAGAGGAAGGATCAAAAGCATGTAGGTTATATGACCTATAACCAGGGGAAAACATGTTAGTAGGGACGTAAAATTTATGGAAACAAAACCGTGGGTTTGGAACAAAGATGAAGAATCACGAACACACAAGACACATTTTGGGCTAGTTTTGTGGTAAACGGAGTTGACAATGAAAACCTTACACAGTCAACACGAAAAACGATGACAACACATTATCATGAACAAGATCGATTCACGATCCGGTTTCACCAAACACACCACCGGCATACCATTGACCCTTTCCAGGAAGAGGAAGAAGAATCTACTACTAGTTCGTAGAGAACTCAAGAGATAGATTTGATGATACACTGTGCGTGAATCTGAAACATGTCGAATATATCTGAGGATGCGAAGAGTTGAACCACAAAGTTTTTTATTTTACGGAAGAAGAACCGTAATTACAAGGGCATCAACAGATGAAAAATGGCTTGAGGCCATGGAGATTGAATTGGATTCAATCAACAAGAATAATACATGGACTCTTACTATTGCCAAAAATCAGGAAGGCAATAGGACTCAAATGGGTTTACAAGACCAAGAGGGCGCAAAAGGAAACATCATCAAGTATAAAGCACGGTTAGTGGCAAAAGGTTATGTACAAGAACAAGGGATAGACTTCGATGAAGTATTTGCACCGATTTCTTTCGGATAGAGAGATTCGGTTGATATTAGCGTTAGCAGCATATCATGGATGGCAAGTACATCATTTAGATGTAAAATCGCATTTTACATGGAGATTTAAAGGAAGAAGTCGTTACACAACTTGAAGGATTTATACAACAAGGAAATACAAGAAAAGTCTATAAGCTTACTAAAGCTTTATATGGCTTAAGGCAAGCACCAAGAGCTTGGAATGTGAAGCTTGATCAAACATTAAAGTCTTTAGACTTTAAAATGTAATCTCGAACAAGCAGTTTATACAAAGCAACAAGAATTCTACACTTATAGTTGAGTCTCACGAGATGATTTGATAATCACAGACTCCAAAAGAAATCGAAGAATTCAAATCCCAGATGGATATATTTTAAATGGCGACTTAGGATTGTTAGCTTATTATCTTGGGATAGAAGTCCAGAACAGGAGGAGAGATTACAATCAAGCAAACGAGTTATATTAACAAGATCTTAAAAAGGAAAGTATGGCGGTAACAATGATCTGAAGATACCTATGGATCTTGGTACTAAGTTGGTCAAGGCTGAAGAAGGAAACTCAGTTGACGCAACTTACTCTGGAAGCGTAATAGGAAGTCTCGGATACTTCGCATACAAAACCGGATCTTAGTTACGATCGGACTACTCGGAGATTCATGCAAGACCGAAGGATCATCACTTTGAAGGCGTAAAGCAAGTAATCGATATATCAAAGTAACAAGAGCATGGCATATACAAGCAGAAGGCATTTGCAAGATGCATTCAGGCGACAATAGTTATGGAGTTGCGATCAAGGAAAGGAACTGGATGCGTATTTTATTTCGGAGAGTCACCAATTACGGTGCTGAAGCCCAACGATGGCGTTGTCATCATGAATCGAGAATTCATGGCAGCTACTGCAGCAGCATGTCAAGCCTTATGGCTAAAGCGATTTCTTAGTGAACTAACTGGATGGGAAGAGAAAAGATAACTGAAGGTGATAATATTTCAGAATAGCTTGTGCGAAGAACCAGTTTTTCATGGAAGAAGCAAGCACATCGATATTCGCTACCATTTCATTCGTGAAAGCGTAAGAATGGGCATCAATAATGGAACATGTGGAGAACTACAAAGCGGATATTCTAACAAGGCTCTACCAAGATTGAAGTTCGTGACTATCGACAAATGCTCGAGTTCAAGATTTAGAGACGAAACAACGATCAAGATTAAGGAGGAGAATGTGAACCAATAATCTTTATCTTAATGCTTCTTATGTATTTATTATTAGACGAGGGATTAAACTCGCCATTAGAAACTTAATACTGCGAGTTATTATGGATGGCGGTTACAAAACCGAACCATCATGATGGTTGGATAGCAACGATCAGATTGTATATATACATACACATTTGTAACATTTACAAAATAATAGACAATTTTACTTATTCATTGTACTTTACATTTGCAATCTACATATCATTGATCTAGAGTTGGGACAACAAACAAAATTTTCTATATATGAATAAAGCAATAAAGCATTCTTAATTTGATGTTTAAGTCTTCAGGTATTAGACCAGATCTATTGGGCGATGTCCTTCGGTAATTCTTCCATATACTCTCGGTTATAGTCATCCACGATAAGATGTAGGTACACTCTGCAAATACATATTTATATGTTACACATCGAATAAAACTATTTTTTAAATTTGATTTCTAGCATCTTTATTCACCGAAATCAAATCATTACTTTTAGTTAGGGTTGAAACGGGCCGGGTTGGAGGTTGAGCCACCGCAAACACTTTTCAGTCTTCCAAAATGGTTTTAGGCAAATTGTATGAATGTATATAGCGTTGGGATTTAATACTCATAACAATTATATAAAACAAATAACATCATCAAAGCATGCAGCGGAAGTAAATAGGAATAATATATGTAAGTAATTAACCGAATAAGAAAAAACGTACCTTTTAGCAATTCAAGATTCAAACGATGATTAAACAAGAATCAAAACCCAAAACCCTAATTAAGGGTTTATACAAATCGACCCAAACAAGAAATCGACCAACAAAGATTACAGCAACAATTGCTTGTTCTTCGTTCTTGTACACACGTACTAATAACAAATTGATGTGAAAAGTGGTTCCTTGAATAACAAATAAAATCGAACACTTGTTTCTTTCACTTGGAAAAATCGATCCTATGAGGAGGTGTAACGATCGGCCAAGCAAAAGAGAGAGGAGAGGAGAAAACAAATTAGGTTATTGGTGATCCAAGATTAATTTGTGAATGAATACAATGAATTGTATTTCTAGGTAACTTAACTTGGTGACCAAGTTTGTGTGGGATTGGGTTTGGAATACCCCAACCGATCGGCCTAGTCTCTCAAAAGGGATTCTAGAACCTTCCCAACTTCTAATTTCATTCTTAGTCCTTCTAGTTAATATTTAACGACCGTTAACCAAACCTCGTTAATTATTTAACTATCGTTATGTTTTATTTCATGACTAATAATTAATAATAACATATTAATTATTAACATCAATTCTCATACGTAATGTGTGCAATACAGAGAAGTCTCGATGCGAATCCGGACATACTATTATTTATATATCCATAAAACCTTTCAGCTTCCACTTGGATATTACTAAATATAGTAATGACATTGGTTAGTCTAGCTTTCTGCATGGCATTGGATCAAATCGTATGGTCTCCTGGAAAAACCATTTAATGATTCATCATTTTTACTTATCCTTTTGTTACTAATACTACATTAACTATGAATATGGATCAAGTCATATCATAAGTTAATATTACGTTTCGTTGTAATTCGATTGAACAAGATTACCATATCATGCGAACGTATTCGGATAGATCTTGGGTATGGCCATACAAACATCTTGTCAACCCTACTGAGGGCCCAAATATAGCATTATGCTTTGAAACAAATTCAAAGGAACAAATTCTCTTGACTACAAACATAACTCATGAACTTTGCAACACAAATAGCCCTTATAACTACATTCTGGGATAGCGTTAGGCTATCTTACACAATGCACTACATTCATATCAGTTATCCGGTATCTCAAGTCTGAGGATAAACACTTCATGATATACTTAATGACAAAGATCCATAAAGTATCATCATGTAAAGTTGGGATGAGTCCTATATTCAATTTATTGAATATCATGTGAATCTAGTATGTCCCACGCATCAATATACTTTAAAAGTATATTCTACCATTCAATTTGTCTTAATTCAATGACATTCCCACATCATTGATCGACAATGGACTATTTAGAATAACATAAGTTATTCACGGATTAAACATGCAAATATAGGATATAATATTAAGAAAATGAAAAATAAACATAAACAACTATTTTATTTCATTAAAGTAATATTTGTTCATAACATCCTATATCCAAATACTAATCCGAGATGCATGAAAATACTAGCTAAACGAAGTCCTATCCCATCAGCATGGTCATTAAGTTTTCTTTTGGCAAAGGCTTAGAAAGGGATCGGCTAGATTATCATCAGTATGAACTTTGAGTAGATTGATTTCACCTATGAGACTTGTTCTCGAACATAGTGATATCGACGAGGAAAATGCTGCCCTTCATGACTCGTGGCTCATTGGCAAATGTTATTGCAGCTGAGTTGTCACAATACACATTTAAAGGTAATTCAATTGAGGGCATTACTCCGAGTCCCAAAATGAATTTCCTAATCAACGACTTCCATCGCAGACTTCGAGCGACTATGTACTCACTACGTAATAGACATCGCAAACGTTGTTTACTTCTTGCTCTTCCAGTCCAGCTGCTCCTCCATTAATGACAAAGACATAACCCGTCGAGACTGTTATCATCTTTATCGGTTTGGAATGGCCTTCAGAAAACAGCAACACATCAAGTTACGCATCGGATTTCCTCCATACACTAGAAACATTTCTTTAGTAGCCCTTAGATACTTAAGAATGTTCTTAACAGCTTGCCGGTGTTTCACACTGGTTGTTGATACCGACTAGTGATATTTTGTGCGCGCCACATCGGGCCATACATCTCCACGGCATACATGATAGATCCTACGGCCGAAGCATAAGGAACTTTCTTCATGTAAGCCACCTCTTCGTGTTGGGCATAGTTTATTACTTAAGCCATGTTCAACTTGCATCGGCAAATATCCCTTCTTGGAATTTTGCATAATGAATCTCTTCAATATTTTATCAATGTAAGCACTTTGGCTTAGTCCATTTAACCGCCTTGATCTATCTCGGTAGATCTTTATTCCCAAATAAATCTTTGCTTCCCCTAAGTCCTTCATAGAAAAGCACTCTCCAAGATAAGACTTTACATCTTGCATACTTGGAATGTCTTTTCCGATGATCGATATGTCATCCATATAAGACAAGGAAAATAACATTACTCCCACTAGCTTTGTGATACACATGGCTCATCAAGATTTTGAGTGAAACCAAATTTCTTGATTTCTTCATCAAACTTCTTGTTCCATTGCCTTGATGCTTGCTTCAACCCATAAATGGATCTTTGAAGTTTGCATACACGCTTCGGATACTTTGTATTCACAAACCCTTCAATTGCGCCATATAGATGTCCTCATCTAGGCGACGATTTAAGAAGGCGCTTTGACATCCATTTGCCATATCTCATAGTCATAGTACGCTGTATGGCTATAAGAATCCTAATAGCTCTAATGTGCGCTTTCTGGAGAAAATGTCTCCTCGTAGTCTACCCCATAGGTTTAGTATACCCTTGGGCTACAAGGCGAGCTTTATAGGTGTGTGCATTGCCATCCATGTCAGTCTTTATCTTAAAAAGCCACTTACTTCCAAATACCTTAGCATTTGGAGGTAAGTCAACCTCTATCCGAACTTGTTATCTTTAATGGATTGCATTTCCCATTCATTGCTTCGCCATTTTTCCTTTTCGGGACTCATCATTGCGACTTTATAGATAGCGGGTTCACCAAGATCCCCTAACACATTTTCCTCGCTTCTACGTTGAGACATAGATGCTCAGTGCCGCAGCGTAGCCCTTATGGATCTGAATGGGAACCACTTCAATCTCGGTGGAACGCCCGGACTTTCAGGTTCTACTTGAGGTTGGCTAGTGTTTTCAGAAGGTGTTGTATCTTCTTGATCATATTCTAGATCATAAACTCTCCAATTCATGAGATATGAGATCCTTTTCAAGAAAGTCTCCATACCTAGCAACAATTACTTTGTTTTGGTGGGTAAAGTAGTAACCCATAGTTTCCTTTGGGTATCCTCGAACACACTTAATAGATCTTTGTTGCGGCTTATCGCCAGAGTCACGTTTAACACAAACTCACAACCCCTGACACTAAGTAAACAAGTTAGGGCTTTCCCATACCACACTTCATAAGTAGTCTTTTCAACCTTCTTAGTTGGAACCATATTCAATATGAACAACGGTTTCTAAAGCATAATCCAAAAGGATAAGGGAAGAGTTGTAAGATTAAACATCGATCGCACCATGTCTAGCAAAGTACGATTCCTTCTCTCGAGATACCCATTTTGTTGTGGAGTATATGGAGATGTGAGTTCTGGGCGATACCACACTCGGCAAGATAATCTTTAAACTTCGTGGCTTAAATATTCACCACCTCTTTCGGATCGAAGAGCTTTAATCTTCTTTCCTAGTTGCAGTTCTACTTCACTCTTAAAACCTTAAATGTTTCAAAGACTTCATGTTTATGTTTAAGTAAATAAACATAACCATAACGACTGAAATCATCGGTAAAGGTTAAGAAGTAGCTAGCACCCTTTCTTGACACATGTCTTAGTGGTCCATCACGCCATTATGTATCACACCAAAATATCAAGCCCTTTCTAAAGTATTTGTAAAATGTTTCTTGGTCATCTTCCCGGATATGCAAGATTCGCATTTATCAAATGATTCATCATTGATGTCTTGCAAAAGCCCATCGTGTGCAAATTTGTTGCATCGTTTATTGCCTATATGAGCAAGTCTACAATGCCAAAGAAATGAAGAATCCAAATCATCTTTGATTCTTTTATTATTGATGCTAAAGACAAAATTATTTTTATCAATCATATTATCATGCAAATCAATTTCAAACACACCATTTATTGGAATAACATTAAAGTAAAAAACACCATTTAAAGAAACGAAATTCCATAATGGTAAATGTAAACGAAACCAATATCTTTAACAAGGAAACGAAACGACACCCCAACAATGGAAGGTCGCGTAATGACAATCGTTTAATGACGATTACTAAACCCGAAGGTAAAACTAAATCAAAGCGTGCCTATAGCTTCTTGTGCATGTGCTCCATTACCGCGTGCGTGTATTCTCGTCCATAGGCAAGCTTCCCTTGCTCCTCTAAGTCCCTGCGATTATATTACATATGTGAATACCACATCCAAAGTATCATACCCGAGAATTTATTTTATGAGGAAAAGCAAATAATTCTATCATCAAAAGAGTACGAATCGGCCCCGCGTGCGTATTTTATACCTCTTATTGCTGACTCATCAAGGTACAGTGGACAATTCCTCTTCCGTGTCAACCTCGGTGCGGTGACAAGCCATATCCTTCTTGATTCTCATGCTTTTGGGAGGGTACTTCTTGGGTTCTTGTTGATAAGTCATAACTTGTTTTCCTTATCAACTTTACCCTTACCTTTCCCTTTCTTGTTCGCTAGCGGCTTATTAGGCTTAGAAATTCTACCCTTCTGGATGGTGAAAACCGCAGGGTGTAGAGGCCTTCTTGGCCTTTTTCGTAATCAATGAGCATTGCATGTACCTCATGGCTGTCTTCCCGTTGCAATGCATATTATAATTGGCGCCTGAAACCATCAAATTCCTTGTTAAGGATCGTTGATCGCCAATTTGTATGTCATTGGGGTAGACATAGTTAAGGCCTTGGTGGTCCATGTAACTCATCATTTCGAGGCAGTAAACTACGAGGTTTCCTTTCTCCTTGCAACTATGAAGAGCATCTATCAAATCATACAGCTCTGGATCCACAGGCTTTTCAAACAACCTTTGCAATTCTTCAAGCATGAGATTAAGGAAGTAATTTTCAAACTGTTTTTGCAAGTTTGGATTCATACTCCCGAGCATAATGCAGGCGACCTCATTATACTTGTCATACTCGGATTGCCATGTACTTCGTGCCGGTAGCATCATTTGCGGAGTTCAGGAGGACAAAGGCGTAGTCAAATAATTGAGTCTTTTGGCAACCACCAGACAATTCTTAGTTGCGATACCAATCATTGAAATCGCTACCGGTCATTTCTCTCGATCAAACATAGATTTGAATGTGAGGCTAGTGCGGTAGATTCACGAACCATTTCTGAGAAATAAAAGTTCAAAAGTTAGTACTTTCGATAAGTAAACATTCAAGAAAATAAAATACCCTTTAGTCAATATTCATATTAACCATAGAATTTTCCTTGAACTTTGGATCCTCATTATCATAGTTCCACCACATGGGTTGATGCGCTAGTGGTGAAAGTATAGAATAGGTAATCGTTGAAGAACGATAATTGACAAACAAGTTTTCAATTCCAAAAGTTATGGGATTTACAATTTTGCCAAACAATTAATGCAAAACGTAAGCATGTTTCATCCCATCTCATGCCTTAAGTCATAGGTCTCACTAACTAACTTAATTAAGTTGTCTAATTTAGAAACTGCAAATCATAAAGATGAGGTCTCACACAACAAAATAATTCACCTTGTTATTGTAATCTAGATCAAGGTCTCACATAACTAAATTACAACTTCAAGTGTTTCATATCATTAGATGGCATAAACTTAAATTTAAAGGGTACAATTTTTGACGTGTAATCAAAACTTATGTATAAAGGGATCTTTTAGGATTCTGCGGAAGCACAAATATACAGAAATCCAAACAACCATGTAACAATTTAAAACATCTCATAGCACACTAATGACACAAACACAACCATCGAGCAACTGAAACTTAACATATCAAGAATAACAGTTACTTATAAGCCAAACGAAGAGTCTAATGACTAATGAGCTTGATTACTAGCAAATAATCATGGCATTCATACAAATCAATTAATCTACACGCAACACACTCAAACAATATCGCGAAAGCGAAATAGCATTCAAATCATGGCAGTCTCACAAGCAATTAGAAAACATATTAAACAAACTATAATTAAATAGACCAGACTAAACATAGCATAACCATTAACAATTATCAAAGCAGCTATCATAAACTAAACCAATTCTCAAATCAAACCCTAACATCGTGAGAGTTAAAACATGGCGGGTCACATGTACGTATAAAAACTAATATAAGCAAGGTTCACAAAATTAACCGAACAAATTATGCATACTTAACTTATAGAATACTCGCTTTCACATAGCACATTCATCTTCATCAACGACTTCACATAACGAGAAACTAACATGACATCGGATGACAAATGTGAATCCTATTTAAACATATTAATCATAACCTAGCATTGTAATTAATCACATAAACATACAAAAGCCATATATAATAATATAATAAGCCCAACACATAATCATAAACACTTGAACATACAGAATCACAATCGATAACATAAAATAACAGATAAAGATCTAGTTAACTACCACGAGCCCAGAACATATCATATCAAAACATCATAACTATATAAAAACAATCTCAAAATAATCCGGAGTAGCTAGCTCCCAGAGTTTTATGAAGACGCGCATTGCACCACATCATTCACCTAGACCAAATCTCGGACAACATATCGGATCTAGGATGCATCCATATGCCCCACAAACATACATTGATAATATAATATAACTTGAGCTCATAACAAATAACAGATAAGGGGCGTGGAGAACTTCACTCTCGCCCTAGAGTCATGTCGGTGGTGCATCGCGACACGGACATGGAACCCCATGACTAGTTAATAATTGGCTGGGTGTCAAACTAACTTAGGTCAAACAAATTCCGGTTATGACACAAGTGGTAATCAAACACAAGGTTCAACAAATATGCATATCAAAGTCTTCCTAACATAAAGTTCAAATCAGGTATCGCATGATTCAATAAAACATAAATTGAAAAGCAACAGTCAAACAATGGGAAAGGGTTCATAGCAATGGCGCGGAAACCTAATAAGTAAAATAGGAAAGCTAAAAAAAAACATCATGGAACCTTTACTAAAAGGTGAAATATCTGCCTTAAAGCAATGAGAGAAAAGCAAACGAATAAGTGAATCACGAAGATGTAGCGTTAAGCGTCTCCTTCCGCGAATCTACGGATTATAATTTATTTAATACTTATTAGTATCATTAATGTCATAGGTTAATCTCATTTATACTTTTAGAGTCATCAGAATATTCTTATTTTTAGTGACGGACGTAATTACAATATTTTAGAGTATCCATCATTAATTTGCCAAACTTATGGGTTACAAATGATAAATGGTAAACTTAAGGGTTTAATATGATAAATATCTTATTTGAGGACTTATATGATCATCATTCAAAGTATAAGGTTTATAAATGTCAAGGACGGATTTTAGGACTCTCTTTCAAAATATTTTACAAAATCTTTTATAACTTACATGATTAACCAAGACTTACCATTCTCACATGAAATAGATTTGCACACTTAGCTTTTTCTTCGTCGACTTCTATTTACGTCCTGGGTTTCCATACTTTTAATATCATTTATTATGCATTTAATTTACATGTCACCTCTTTTAATGATTTCCTCTTTGTAGACGTATATGAAAAACAAACCGAAGTTACCTCAAAACTCATGTGTCTCTACACAACTAACCTCACTTGTAGACTCATAATTACTCGAATTACATATTACACCCTTAACATATTTAATTATCACGATCTAACCTTATATTATCAGATTTTTACAGCCCAAAGGTTTTAGAATTTACAAAACATACCCTTTTAAGTTAATAACAATTCGAATGGCCCTCTAAATATCAAAAGTTACACGTTTAACCCTCATACCTATTTTATACGTTTAGTACCTTTATTTTTCTGTTTACAAAAATAACCTTTAAGTTTCATAATTTACAAAACCAACCCAAAACTTTTATTTAAAACCGAATCATGCATAATTCAAGTACAAACCCTAAACTTAGGTTTAACCCATCATTAATTCATCATTACTACTGCACTAATTACCCTTAATTATAACAAACAAACCCTAATCCTTATAAACCCTAATCGTTCCTTTATTTATTATCTTCCCTTTTCCATGCGATCGACAAAACAAATCCATAACAATTCACACAAGCTTTGAATTCATGAACATGTATTTTATGCAGGTCGTATATCATATAAGAGTCTCCAGAAAATTTAGATCATGGTCCCAAAATTTATTATATGCTCGTTCTCTATTTTATAATTTTTTAGGGTTTTAATTCAAAACAATTCCATACAACTTGTTAAATATGCATGACTAGTTTTTACAGGTTCTACATGACTTGTAGGACTAAAAATAATATTGGAAACATACCCTTGATGAGATTTGGACGTTAGAACAAAAGAACACAAAAACTCTATTTGGCGAAACCCTAATCGACCAAGAAACTAACCACGATCAAACCAGCACCTTAGGACCTCGAACCAGATTTTAACACCTTCTTTACCTTCAAACTTGTCCAAGAAAAATAGCTTTAAGCCTTGGAAACTGAATGTCGAATTATGTAGGGTTTTTCTTAGGTCGGTTTGAGTATAATGGCTTTAGGGTTGTTAGGAATAAAATATAAACATTGTAATGTGTTTATATATGGTTTTATAATTTTTATATGGGCTATATAATGTATTGGACTCATAATAAATGGGATCTTAATTTTATAAAATTTGTATTGGGCTTTTATTAATTTTATTCTTTTATAAAACTTAATAAATATATTCGACCATATGTATAAAACACAAAACGAATTTTATAAGGTTATAAACTATCAAAATTAACTTTACAAAGTCTTTAAAATTTATTTGGATCATATGTGATATTTCTTGATAATTTTCTCGAATTACATAGCTTATTTGGTACTCTTTAAATTAATTATTCATACTTTTTGATTATAGGGGTATTTTGGTCTTTTTGTGAATTTTAGAAATTCAGGTATTACAAAATATGACCATTTTGAGTTTTGTGGGAAGATAACCACTGAGAACAATTTGTGAACAAAGATTTTTTGTCAAATACTCCCCTCATAGGTGATATAAACGGTTGAGGTTTTGAAAATCATAAGGGAAGTACTTGTTCTTTTGAGCAAAACCTTGAAAAGTGAAAGGTTTTGATAGGTTTTACAAAAGTAAGCTTTACGCTCCTTTGATAAGGTTATTGGCATTGGCGTTACCACGGGGTCTTTATTTACAAGTGGAGTTGTACCCGTAATGTGTGCACAAGCGTTGACATATATAATCACACATCCAAATATTATGAACAAGAAGCGTTCAAGGGGTACCGGAAGTCCATCAATGTTTCCAGGAATCGGTGGGTGTTGATAGCGGAGCAATCTGGGACGACCACCTAACAAGCAACTTATTCTCGCTGATCCCATCGATCAACCTTTCATCAATCATGGTAATGATCCTCTACATCCCTTACGTCCCCTAGAATTCCATATTTCAGCCACCCAATTCCTTCATGTATATCCTTCAACCTATAAGCCAATCCGTCCCTAACCTTCTTCAAAGTGTGATCCCAGGACTTGTGAGATCTCTACACGCCATCAAGTAGTTCGTAGTGTTTCACTAAGGTAAACCAGAATGGTTTCGATGAGTGTGTATTGTGAAAGCTGGTTAATGTCAGGAAGATCTAGTTGAGGTGGAGTGAAGTTGACACAGTGCGATATGATTCAACTACAAGTGCGGATCTTCGACCACGTTCTCTAATGACTATCGTCGTATGAAGATAAGCAAGGACTTGATGGTTCACGTTGTACCCAGGTTGAAATTGTCCATGGAGCCTGTACTTTGGCAAGGTGTCTTCAATGTCGTTAAGAGACAAATTCTCAAAGTCGCCGGAGAATGCATAATCCCTTTCATCTTGCCTTTTGACCACAATATTCTTGAGAGAAGTGTAGTCCCATTTGGACGAAAGATCAACATGTTTGATGGCACCGATACTCTTAGTACTGAACACTTCATGTTGAGACTTCGAACTGTGACTTAAGTAGATTCTTCGCTTAGGCAATGGTGAATCATCTGATTACATCACGGTCATACTCTTCCACTTTGTTGGAGAACATGTGGTTAGCTCTTTCCTCGATGGCTATGTAGTTGAGTATATGGCTCAAGGAATGGAAGTGTCGGCGATGTAGCGTATTTCCTTGAACCACTCCGCACGTGAAGAAAATTCCAAGTCTTTGTTGAAGAATATCTGAATGGAATCCTAGGTTGATCCGGTTGGCTAATTGTTGGTAGAGGTTTGGACGATCGGTGTAATATGGAGGATTGTCCGTTTGGTGAAGTCGATGTTTGCTTCGGTTGAGCCAATCCATATTGTTAGACATGTGGCTTTGCTATATTATCAAGGTGATACTCGACTTCAATAGCACTTTCCGGTGTCTTTTAGCGGTTGAAATGCTTCATTCTTGATTAGCTATCGGATTTGTCATCTTACTACGAATTTTTTGCGGTAGTTTTACTCCAAATGCTACACTCGCCACCTCTTGACCTTGAGATGGGTAGGAGTGGAATCAACAAGCTCCGAGAACCATTCAAATTGATATCATCTTTGTCCGCTGATAAGGCGCTCGGTCATGGGCCTTTTCTTCTTTTCCTTTGGTCTGTTGAAGGTTCTTGCTGCCAGAGACCTTGATAGATCTTGAGCACTTTCGCAGTCGTTAGTATTACTTATGTAATCACAAGCAAACTAATAGACAATCTCTACGACTTATATTCTTTAGCGGAAAATCAAATATAAGCATAAACACAATAACTAAGAATTTCGTTGATCCTCTATGGATCTTTATATAACTAAAACTTTGTTTTTCAATTCGTTACAATAATCATTCTATTGTGTCATACATGTATAATTGTTATACGTAAAATATTGTATACGTTTTCAATAACAACATATAATCGATAGTTGAAGACTTTTCTTCATTTGTGGCATAACCGTATACGATGGTGTGCAAGGTGTGCTATTGTACAAAGCATCATATCTTAAAGGGCTTCAACTATAAACAGCTAAAAAATAATCTGTCATTTTTTAAATGGCTATATTCGAAACGGTACTCAAATAATCATTGAAAATATCAATTTTTATTGTTTTATGTTATCGTTAGTTTTATCAAACGTAATCTACATCAAGGTTGCAAATCGTGAATCATTAGTCAGTCAGTCGATGTATATATCTTATATAGTTACATATTATCTTATTTCTCTATCTTATTTCTTTGCAAAATCTTATTTCTTTTGATGTAAGCGAAAGAGAATATAAAAGTTAGCAAATTAAAAATCTTTTACAATGAAAAACCGAGTGACTTGAAAAAACCCAAAATGAATATAAAAAGTTAGCAATGTGTACAAATTACTCGTGAGAACCAACACATGACAATTCCGCGTATCGTTATCGTCTAAGCATTGTATTCTACGAGGAACAAAATACACTAAACTCAACTTGAATAGTTGATGCATACCTCACAATATAAAGTAACACATTTTCTTCTCAATTATCGATGTAGGATAAAAGCTAACTCTTCTTCTTTTACAATATAAACTCAACTCTTGAATAGTTATTGCATACCTATTGAATAGTTAGTGCATACCTCACAATATAAAGTACCTCCTGAAGACTTGCATAAATTCTGTAGGCAATGGGCATTAGACATTGTTGAAAAGCATAGACCATGGGTCCGGTCCTTGATAGAACAGACAAGATTGGTTCCAAATCTGAAGCACAAAAATTTATAGAGAATGGGCCACTTCACCAAGCATGTCTTGATGTAGTTGAAGAAGGCATTGTGCACGGAGGACATTTTGCCATCTTGGTGTTGGAAAGATATCGCAAAATGGGCGGGCTGGGTATGGTCATAAAAGGATATCTTATTTTGTACATGTTAACACGGGCGGGCTGGCTGAAGGCACTTCTTGCTATTTTTTTGGTATTTATAAGTAGTATGTAAAAGATACTCCGTAGTTACAAAACTTATATTATTTCAAATGATTTTTATTTTACTTCTTTTGACCCGTTTAAGGTAAAATATTAATAGATATGTGATTTAGTATGACATTAGAATTATACAAAATTTCTATTCCTAAGAAGGCCAAGGATTTTAACAAGCTTGTAGTTTCGAAGCGGGCCTATAGTGCGTGTTTTCACAGCATGTAACCTCAAAGGTAACATACTCGATAAAATGAATATTTCTTATATGTTATCTAATTACATTCTTCATGCTCAAATTAGTTTTCGTCATATGAGTAACAGTGCTAAATTCTTGATATTGGATAAGCCGAGGGCTATAAAGAAAGGTGTTGTCATCGGTGAAGGTTTTATAGGCTCTGGCGACAACCCTTATCTTGTCTATATATGCCTTTTGACTTTGTGAATCAAACTATTATTTTATTTTCACTCCGAAGAATTTCAAATCAATGTCTTCCCTCTTTATCACCTTTGTTCACAAAGTCTTTTTTTTTTTTTTTTTTCTTGATAAAAGCAAACGATAATACGAAGTATAAACTTTAGCAAATGTTACAAATATTTTACAACGAAAAGTGAGAGACGAAAAAACAAAAAATGAATATAAAAAGTTTGCAAATGTTACAATTTTTTTATTACAACGAAAAGTGAGAGACGGGAAAACAAAAGTAAATATAAAAAAGTTAAGTATAAAATTTTAAATTGTTGCTCACTTTGATTGATGCTGTATCATGTTGACATAACCGATTAACATAATACACCAACTCAGACTTAAATAAATAAAATGAATATAAAAAGTTAACAAATTGTACAAACTTGTCGAGAATAGCTATCACACATGAAACACGTATCACGTTGACATAACATTTCACGAAGAACAGAGTAAACCAAACTCAGCTTAAATAAATAAAATGAATATAAAAAGTTAACAAATTGTACAAACTTGTCGAGAATAGCTATCACACATGAAACCGCGTATCCGTTGACATAACATTCACCGAAGAATGAGTAAACCAAACTCAGCTTAAATAAGTAGTACATACCTCACTATATAATGTAACATATTTTCTTCTCATTTATCGATGTGGGATAAAAGCTAAGGGCATGCTTGGTTGGGGGTTATATGACCTAAGGAATGGGAAAGGTAATCAAAAGTGATGGTTGGTTGGAGATGATGCAATCACCCATTACCTCATAGTGGGTAATACTCCATTCCTCAACATTTTGAGGGGAATGAAAATTAGCCCCAAGTTATAAACTTCCAACTGCCAAATTTTACCCCAAACCACCTAATTAACCTCCTTTTATTTGGTTTTGTTACGATGGGAGGACTATTACTATAAATCAAACAATCTTGTTTTGATATTTTAGTTATTTCATGTTTGCTCGCTGCCTAGATTCCTAAATTCGTTTGACTGAGTTGATTTTCTTTTTCTTTCAAAAACATATTAAGCATTGATTTTAGTTTTAACATTGTTTGATGTTGGTTGTAGTTGTTTAGGTGCTAATTTTGTTACAAATGAACTGCTTGTTATTTGTTATTTGATCTTGTGTTATTTTTTTTTTCTTCTTATAACCCGAAATTGAAATATCAACCTCATTTCTTAAATATTTCCGCAAAACAATGATAATAGTCATTTAACATTTCATAGCCATACCATTACCATTCCCTTTTTCCATTCCTCTATTTGCACCAAA